>JAMKQA010008049.1:0-16308 GCA_024699735.1 Posidonia australis | reverse complement strand
AACTTCTGAAAGGAGGACCATAGGAGGCCACAGACCATGGCCAAGTGCAGTCAACAGGTGCCCATGACTATCCACGACCTGAAAGAGAAGAATATCAAAGGCAGGCTATAGTATCATTTAAGCATGGCATATAATAGATCTTTCTTTCAAATCAGTGTTTATGCCTAGCTTTATTTGTATATGTACTATATTAATTATGTGTTGAGACAATTGAAAACAGGATTAGCAAAGCCTGTATATAAATTTCTGAATAGAACATAGAAGTAAGCATAGGCTAACAACACCCAAAATTACAGGCTGTAGAAGCACATATGAGCTTGAGAGACCTATAACTGTTTCTTCTCAACACAAAAAAACATATTGTGGTTATTCATACCCCCACATATATGCATTAAAGTTTTGTTATTTTTTGGAAAACTATAAGTAGTAGTGGCAACGGGTCGGGTCTAAGTCGAGTCTACCTATACCCAGACCCAGACCCATGAAGATAACGAGTCTAGGTCCGGATCTTAGGTCTAATGGATCCTTCAACTTATTTTCATTTTTTTTTTGAAAAGAGTAGGTTTTTAATTAAACTTAAAACATTGTAAATAAATATGTTAAACAATTCTCTATCAATACACATATGTCATGAATAAAATACAACGATAAATAAATATATAACATGAACAATATCATAGATCATTGATAGTTGAACAACACATAAATAAATGTATCTAACTTCAATAAATCAACTTTGTCAATGTCCATACAACAATTTTCTATCAATGTGCATACACCATATAAATTTTAGACTTTAAAGAAAATGAGATTTAAGAGTAGAATAATATATATTATATATATAGTGTAAATATTATACATTACTCTTTATATTTAACTTATAATATATTATATATAAATCGGATCCATGAGTCTCATTTTTAAGACCTAGACCCATACTTTATGGGTCTAGACCCACGGATCTTGGGTCCAGACCCGACCCATTGTCAGCCCTAACTATAAATATATTGTCAACCGATTCACACAGCTGGCAGTTAAGAAAAAGCATGGACTAACAGAAGAAGATAAATAGCTGCTTGCTGGTTGAATGCAGGAACACAATTGTACCTGTAGTACCCAATGAGCACAGCTCAGGAATCGTGCAATACCAAGTGCAAATACATAATGAGCGGTAAAAGGTTCAACAATCTGCAATAAGCAACAACTTATTAGAACAATGATCTGCATCTTTGAGTCATGTCATCTGAATAAGTAAAAATAAAAGACATGGAAACCTTTGTGTTTTGCATCAAGCGTAGTTGAGGTAAAACTGATACAGCTTCCAGGAACACACAGAAAGCCCAGGAGATTCTGTTAATAAAATTATGTGATGTCGATGGATGTATTAGGAGGGCCAGTAAAGCACATGGTATTACCTGAGTAAGTCGGAAGTTATCATCAGTTCCAGCCAAAGATAAGTATAGATAATTTTAGTTTAAAAAGAACAGCACCTTCAAATTAAACTACTCCACAAAGAGGGCAGAACCCACATCAAATTTCTACAAGGAGCACTTGAGCCTTACATTATACCAGAGCAATAAGATTGTAGTAGATTTTTTTTTCTCTCCAAGTTTGACAAAAGAAAGGCACAATTCACTGAATTGTCTGGGGCCGATTAACTTGTTTTCTTGTAGTGATACCACCTTATATTACAGTTTTTTAATTTTTCATGTGTTTCCTCTGAATCATGAATTTCCAAATGCTACCTATTTCACTAAATCAACGAAATAGTCCTAACTTAATGGTAAAATTCATCAAAGAGTGCTGAAATTTTAGCTTGTTACTACCGTATAAAAAGGTACAAAGAAACACCATACAAATGGATAAAACGAAGTTCAGATGATGTGCTAAAGCGAAACCATAACTGAGATGACATTATCTCAATTTAATAAAATTTCAAACATCTAGGATTTAAAAAAACGCTGGGTAACACATGAACCAGTAGGGTCATTGTATAACATTAATGCAAGCTAGTCAATTTAAGTAATTGCATACTCAAGTCTCAAAATACGTTTTTCTAGCCATGAGAGTTTGTGCATCGGTTTTTCACCCATACATTCTCAAAATAAGAGCTTCATTCAATAGTTTTTTCTTTGGCAGCAACAAAGATTAATTACGTTCATACAAATGAGGAGTTTTCTTTCTCTCTAAGGAGTACTTCTAGTAACAATTTTCCCCTTATTCAAATCCTCTCACATACATCTGCATGCTTAGAGACAAAATGGCTGCAGTTGCCAGACAAAAAGGGGTGTAGAGGATTATAGATGCGATACCCAACAAGTAATAAAGAATAGTATGATAAGTCACAGCAGTATTTATCTATTACTAGGAAACTATGGATCATGGACAATTAAATACCAAGTTTCTGCAAGCAAAGCCAGATGCATCAAGATGAAGAGAACCAAAGAAGCAACAGGTGTTCACTTAACGACAAGAGCAACAAAGTAAGTAACATATTACTTAGAGCATACCACATAGTATATGGCAAAATTGTCCTTGTCCTCCATGTAACTTGCCCGTAGCTTAAAACGGATCATGTACACAACCCACAAGGTTGTGATCAGGGTGGCTGAATCAAGTAAAGTGTGGATGTCATATTCCATGACAAAGCTACAGTAGAGCCTCACGGCTAAAAAAATAGCTGTCAACTCCTGGGATTTGAGTGAGATTCCTGCCAAGAGATTATGCACTTGTGAGTGGAAAGCATGGTAATGTATGGACAACAAGTACAAGTAGAAACCAACTGAGGTAGCTCAGCTGGCCACCTCAGGCGCTTTTCATCTTAGGGTCCCAGGTTTAAAAAACAAGTACCAGTTGATTCAAAAGCAATAAAATAAGCATCCTGTTCTACCATACAATACAAGCTAGATTAACAATAACATGTTCAACAGATAATGCGGTTTCCAACTTGAAAATCGAAAGAAGTATTTTTGATAATTCTCTATTGGCAAAAGTAAGATAAATTTTAAAGCACCGTCACTCAGATTCTATGAGCCTTGTATCTTCTACCTAAAATGGTGATAAAATGTGGATCCAGAAAGACAGCATGTGTGCAGTACCAAAAATCAATTTCCAAGAGTAATTGGAGTTATTTCCTGATATCATTATCTCGATTGAAGAAGCAATATTCAACTATGCCATGTTTTCTCCAATATAAAAACTGCACTAAGGTCCCTATATATTTTCAGCTTTACCATGGAGTAGTTGCATAAAGTTAAAATAGCTTAATATAATAATATAGTTGCTGCACAGTAGATCAATTTGAACACATTCTTTGCTAGTGAACATGACGTCATTCAACAGTTCATCTTTTTCCTACTTATATTGGAAAAGGTATGCTCAAGCAATAAATATCCCCATTTTAACTCATTATATCTCGCCAAATACAGAGAAGGTGCTTATTTAACTTAACCAGGGCTTGTTAAGATGAGATTTTGAAATTTTGAGCTCGAATACCAATAAAACTCAGTTCAAAACAATCAACAATAGTGATCTCAACAAGAAAATGTATCTGACATACTTCTCAACTATGATCCCATGATGGGATTCCCATCACCCAAGCCATGAAAAAGTAGCGTAAGCTAAAGTGACACTCTGATCAGTATTGATTAGCTACTTAGCATTTTATGGTCAAATGAATTCAGAAGAGAAAAAACCGCATGCATCCCTCGTACATATCAATCACAAATGAACTTATACACTATCAATCACAAATGCATCTGCCAGATCACCATCTTCATGTCGGAAGAATTGATTACCATGAATCACATACTGGCATACTGCATGCTCTCCGCAGATATACACAAACAATCATCAACCTTCTCTTACCTCACGTGAATAAAAGGGACCAATAAGAATTCAATCTCAGGTTAATGTGTCGATTCAACACCATCCACCTCACCCCCATGAAGATCACTAAGCACAACAAGCATCACAAGCAGAAAATAAAGGAGGGTGGGGCGCAAATAAGAAAGGCAACTTCAAGCTTGCAAACAATCGTTCCAAATAAAAAAAAATTCGTCTTTTTAATCAAAACTAAACAAGCTTCCAAGCAAAAAAGATCACATCCCGCCAGGAGAAAGCAAAGGAACATACCAGCGCACGTCCTGTCCTTGATGAGCTTGTAGATAAGCACGGCGATCCCTAACGCATGCGCCGCCTCGGCCGCCACGAAGAGGTTGTCATGGTCCCTGACTACGAACCGTAGGAAGACCAACGACGCCACGCCCGCGATCACCGCCATCGCCGCCTTGACCCTGGCAGGCTGCCGCCTCACCCATCTCCCCACCGCCTGGATCGCGCTCCTCCTCCCACCCCTCACCGTCCCCATCGCGCGCTACCCCCCGAAAACCGACGAGGTCTAGGGTTCTTGATGCTGTTGCCGAGGAAGAAACGGAAGGAGATTAGGTGGGAGAGACCTCGTGGATTCGCGCACGACGGTCACGGGTTTGAGTGGATCAGGCCGATGGTGGGGTGATCGTGGGGTCGGGAATTTGACTTATTGACCGGTTAACATCGTTGGTGGGATTGAGACGTGAGTGGGGTATCCCATCGTCTGCAGGTGTGCTTCTGGTGAACCAGATCACAACCCTTTTCTTCCCCTTTTTTTTTTTTTTTTTGTGTCGTTAATTTTTTCCTTAAAAATGGGTAATGGGGACTTAAATGAGTTCTTGAGAAATTATCAGATCAATCTCTTACTTTTGTATTTATTATTTTTTAAAATTTATTCAACTTTCAATTATTTAATGTACCTCTCCTTTCTATTTTTTAAAAATTTAAAGCATAAATTAAAATTTAACCAACCTAAAAAAACAAGATGCCTCATCCAACCCGTCAGTTCCAAGTATACCAAGCCGTCGAAGTCTATATTCATATTCCCACAAACCCATATTTCGAAATCCAAGCAACGAGTGAACGACGAGCAACAGTGGTCGATTGACGTCTCGACGTTGACCTAATCTGGATTTGCTTTTCCTCAGTCTTCTACTCCTCTATCCTTAATACATGATCAGCTGATCGGATCCTCATGAACATGAAGACGAAGTTATGCCTAAGGACTGTTGAGAGTTATGCCTTGGTTTTGATTTTATATTTTTATCATTTGATGATTTAGTGCTTTGGATTTTGGTTTCAGATCTGGTCTTACATGAATATGCGGAAGTGGACTAGCTGCCGCAAGTTTCTATCTTACTAGGCAATATCTTTTGTCTTTTTATATGAATACTGTTGTTGGCTTGTTGCAACTTGCAAAGTGCATTGTAACATGAGTATTGAGTAACTTTATATGCTATTCTGTATTTGTATTCTAAGATGTCTAACATTTTTTGTGGCCAAGATTATATGCGGATTTTGTTTTTTGTTTTTTTGTCTTATGTGCGGTTGTATTCTATTATATTAGTCTTTTTATGTGCATTCTAACTCCTAACTGTTACAAAGTAATTGTAAAAAATAAAAAGATAAGATGACAACAAAACAAGATCAATAAGACCATAACTTAAACAAACTTTGTCCATCTTTTGTAGATTTATTTTATCTTTGTACTTTACATGCAAAGGGTTAATTATTTTCATTAGCTTGACCACGGTTCCATTTGAATTAGTTTGAGTTTAACTAAAATATATTTTATAAAGTGTTGTAATGTTTATGTTTTTTGTCTTTTTATCTTTTTTTTCTAGCAATTGTATTATTGTAGTGTTGTGGTAATTGATTTATTTTCATCAAACAACAAACAACAAGGAGGTATGCTTCCATATACATCCATTGTTATGTGTAATATGTTTGATTTAATTCGTTTTTTGTTTATTTAATTTTCTTTTTTTTATTTATGTGTAACTATATTTTACAAATAGTGATGGACAAATATTTGATTAAAGGACCCAAAAAAAAAAACTTTTGAACAATCATCAGTTGAAGACAAAATCATTAGTAATGAGACATCTTTTTCGAATTTAAAGAAAATATCTCTAGAATTTAATCCAGAAGAATTGATTTCTGATCTTAGTTTGAAACCACCAATAGTCAGTTATAATGTGAATGAGCATGACAAAATTAGATGTGCATATCTTAGTAAACTTCCATGTCAATCAAAAGGTCATATATTTCTATACACAGACTTTGGTGGGAAGTATCGTCGTTTCAACAGTACTTGGTTTAATGAGTACGAACAATGGTTGAAGTATAATGTAGAGAAGAATGTTGTATTTTGTTTGTATTGCTATCTCTTTCCTGAAATTGGT
This sequence comes from Posidonia australis, assembly GCA_024699735.1. Taxonomy (NCBI): domain Eukaryota; kingdom Viridiplantae; phylum Streptophyta; class Magnoliopsida; order Alismatales; family Posidoniaceae; genus Posidonia; species Posidonia australis. Next base: position 10,033 of record JAMKQA010008049.1, on the reverse strand, counting down.
GTTGATCCAACTTTTGTAACATGAGAATTTACATATTGGAAAAATCCAAAAAGATTACATAACCATCAAGGTTTACATGATAACCACCATAATGTTGCTAAACATAAGTGTATTGCATTAAAGACTGAAAGGCAATAAATTACAGTATCATTTTTTAGATAATCAGATGAAAATAGAAAAGAATATCATGCTCACTTACAGACATCTGTAGATTGTGTAAGGTTTCTTTTACACCAAGATTTATCTTTTCGAGGTCATGATAAATATGATGAATTTGCCAACCAAAGAAATTTTCTTGAACTTTTAAAATTACTAGCAGATCATAATAAAAACATTGAGAAAGTTGTGTTGAAAAATGGCACCAGAAAATTTAAAACTTACAATACCTTCAATTCAGAAAGATATTACTAATACTATTGCAAGTAAAACTATTAAGAAGACTGTGAAAGATATTGTAGATGGTGATTTGTTTACTATTCTAATGGATGAGTCTTGTGATATATTTGTAAAGGAACAGATAGCTGTGGTATTACAATACATAAATAGAAAATGAGAGATCATTGAGTCTTTTCTTAGTTTAGTGCATGTTAGCAACACATCAGCTTTATCATTTTAGTTGGCAATTGATAACTTGTTTTCCATGTTTGATTTGAGCATTCACAGTTTGCGTGGTCAAGGATATGAGGTGCTAGTAATATGAAGGGGGAGTTTAATGGATTAAAAATATTGATTATGAAAGAAAATTCTTATGCTTTCTATATTCATTGTTTTGCTCATCAACTACAATTTACACTTGTAGTAGTTGCAGAGAGTCATGTAGAGGTGGCTTTATTTTTTTATTCAGTCTCCATTGTAATGAATTGTGTTGGAGGATCTTGTAAGCGCCATGATACTCCCCGTGCAAAAGAAGTTGAAAGAGTTACTAAGGAACTTGAATCAGAAGAAATTAAAAGTGGTTGTGGAAGAAATCAAGAACTTGGCACGAAAAGGACTGATGAAACACGATGGGAATCTCATTATGATGTTTTAATTAATTTATCTGTCATATTCTCTTCTATAATGAAAGTTCTTAAAATCCTTAGAGTTGATGATGAATTAACAAAGATTAGAGCACAAGCTAATACTTTTGTTAATCTTATTCAGACATTTGATTTTGTGTTTCTCTTACTTTTAATAAAAATCTTCTAGGAGTAACATGTGAATTGTCTAAGGCACTATAAAAAAAAGACTAAGATATTGTGAATGCAATGAATTTAGTTAAACTATCCAAGTTGCAACTTAACTTTATGAGAAGTGATGATAATGCATGGAAATCTTTTTTTGATGAAGTTATGTTATTTTGTAATAAACATGACATTGAAGTCAAAACTCAAACGTATGAATGACATTTATCAAGAACCAGGGAGAGAAGACAAATTTATACAAATTTCAAGTTGAGATTTTTAATACAGTGATTGATTTGTTGATAGATGAGCTTAATGATCGTTTCAATAAGAGAAATACAAAGTTATTATTATATGTTACTTATCTTGATCCAAGTGATGGATTTGCTTCCTTCAACAAAGAAAAGTTAGTACAACTTTCTTAACTTTATCCTTTTGATTTCTCTCATACAGATATTAAAAGACTTGAAAATCAGCTTAATACCTATATTTTGGATATTTGTGAGGTACCAGAATTGAAGTTTGTCAAAGGTATTAGTGGCCTTACTCAGAAACTTGTGGAGTTGAAGCGACATCGTGTATATTTTCTTGTACATCGGTTATTGAAGTTAGCATTGTGCTTTCTACAATGAATATTATCAAAAGTCGTTTAAGGAGCAGAATAGGGGATGATTTCATGAATGATTGTTTGGTTGCTTACATTAAACGTGATACAGTCAATCAAATTGTCAATAAGACAAGAATGAAACATTTTCAGTGTATGCGTCCACGTCGAGGAACTCTATGACTCAGGTAATGATATTTCAATAATATTTAAATTTTATTATATTTATTTTAAAAGATTTATTATCTGTATAATTGTGTCTCACCTTAAAATAAATCCTAGATCCGCCACTAATCAAAACATGAAGTATTTGCCACTCACCCTTTGCTTGATGCACTTGAGCCTTCCTTTCGGGTGCATACAAATCATATAAAGGCACAGATATAAGTGTTACAATATCTGTATTTATTTTTTGATGTACAGATACAGATTCTGGATATGAAAAATAAATATCCATATCTTTAACAAAACAGATACATATATAGATACAATATAGATATTTGATTGACGAATGTGGATAAAAAAAATAGATACAATAGAATATCAAAAAAAAAGGTCTAAAACTTTAAATTATATATAAGAAAATATATTTTACATAATTATCTATACGCATGAAAATCATTCACTTATGACTATTATCATTAAAAATCAAATCAAAGAATATATCTAGGTAATATGAATATAATATGGATAGCTGATACGATTCTGATATTGTAGAAGATTTGAAAGTAATATTCGTAGCAGCTCAGAATCTCTAAAAAAGGAATACAAATATAAATACGAGATTGGTATCCCTTATTCATTTACACCTTTAACTTTTACACTTGTCTTTGCAAACAAGTCCAAGAAATGCAAGCAAAGCAAATCAAATAAAACAAGAGAGTGTGAAGAGCCCTTCAATCCGCACCTTTTTGCACTAAATGATTTTGTTTAAAATTTGACGTGATAAATTATAAGCTAGCGGTTCTCAATTCACATTCAACGAATTGCGAGGGGTGTATCAAAAATTCCTTGGCAATAGTAGGTCAAACCATAAAAAAGAGAAAGTTTTTTATTTATTCAAGACTAAGAGTATCATTTTTCCACAAAAATTGCTGACGTGAATGACTTTCTTGTAAATGGCTCTTTGTAAGTCTGGAACAAATGTTACATAATTGTATGTTTCGACTAACATGACAGAGAATCACATCATCGTGTGCGAAACACGTACTTATATTATTATTTGATACAATAAAAATTATTATTGTTGCATTGTCTCATGGTTGATTTAGGTTACGTTTGTTTTCAATCCACTAGTGAGCCACGCCAATAAAGAACGACATTATAAATCGTCTACGGTGGTTGGAGTGATAGAGGGATGAATCTCCTTCATTGGGAATGGACCTGTTTTTTTTGTTAACAGCAAGCTATTTGATATATATCTTAAGAGAAAACTCTTTCCTGGTAGATCAAAAATTTACAATGTTTTGCTAACAAGTTAGTCATAAGTGGAGTACATATAGTCTACAAATTAAAACAGCCAACACAGGTCAGTAATAAAGAAGTATTGTTTGCAAATAGTCTATAATCAACAGATGGATGATCCTCCCATGTGGCTGGATCTTGCTGCGGAGTGTCAGCATTTCCACTGAAGAATGTCCCAATGGCTGGAGGATCAATGTTTTCAGACGACTGAACAGAGGTGATGGAGCAGGGAGCATCTGCTTTGTCAAAACCTGTGGTAAAAACATCTATCCAACTATGAAAAAGAGCAGAAATTTCATGTATGCATAAATTAGGGATCTTAAGATGCCATCTAAAAATTCGGTTATTCCTTTCCTTCCAGATAATCCAAAAAGTGGCTTGAATCAAAGTGATGAAGCCAATGAAAGATAATTTTATTTTTAAAGGAAGAGGAATTGTAAATAAATTAGCAATGGAAAAAATGGTAGAATAAAGATTCTCCTGGATGAATGCATGCCAAATGGAGGTAGCGAAAGGGCAAAATATGAACAAATGTGTTACAGTTTCCAAATGTGTGTTGCAAAAAATGCACAGCTGTGGGCCATCCCAACCCTTTTTACACAGATTGGCCTTGGTCAGGATTTTATCATGCCAAGCCAGCCAAGCAAAAATCTTTATTTTGAAAGGAGCCCAACTGTACCAGATTGCATCATAATGTTGAAAACGAAGACCTCCATCATTAATAAAATTATAACATGATTTTACAGAGAAGATTTTGTTTGAGGAATTCCACTGTAACATATCATCATGAGGAAGTAAGATAATATTAGAGATAATATCTGTAAAAAGGTCAGCCTGGTCCTGAAAGAAATCAGTGCTGTCGATTGACAATGGGCAAACAAATAGACTGCCAAAGTTTGTTCTAAAAATCTCAACAGTTTTTGCAAGTGAGGCTTTTTTGTATGTGGCTAGAGTAAATAAATCTGGGAGATAGTGTTTAAGTTTTATCCCATTCCACCATTTGCTTTCCCAGAAGATGGTGCTGGTGCCATTGTGAACCACTGATTCAGAACAGCAGTTGACCAGATTAAAGCATGTTCTCAATTCATGCCATAGTGGAGATCTACTAGAAGATGAGTTTAGAATGGCCCTAGGCCAATTTCTAGAAAAATACTTTGCTTTTATAATTTCTTTCCATTTTAAGGAGCAAGAGTTGGAAAGTAGTTGCCATAAAAGCTTGGATTTGAGGGCTAGATTAAAATTCTTGATGTTGATAATTCCCCAACCATTTTGTTGCTTAGATCTGCAAAATAGGCTCCAACGGACCAAATGACCATAAGATGAAGTGGAAACGTTTGATTTCCAGAGAAATCTGGCTCTAAGTTTGTCTATAGCCTCTCCAACCCTTTTAGGGAGATGTAAAACAGATAGGAAATAGGTGGGGATGGCTGAGAGGACAGAATTGACCAAAGTTAATCTTCCTCCAAGAGAAAGATACTTTGCCTTCCAAAGAGATAATTTATTAGAAATTTTGTCAATCACTGGGGCCCAGTCATTGGAAGTGGCTTTCCTAAAGTGCAATGGAAGTCCAAGGTAGGATATAGGCAGAGCAGCTGTATTGCAGCCAAGTATTAGAGCTGACCTATTAATAAAGTCAATTGGAACCCCTATTCCAGTGAGGGAGGATTTGTGAAAGTTGATTTCCAAACCAGAACAATACTGGAAGCAGCACAGGATTCTCTTAATATTAATTATGTTTTCCTCTCTAGCATCCAAGAAGAGAATAGTATCATCAGAATACTGAATGTTCATGATATTAGGGCCTCTATGAGGGATTTGGATCTCAGTTATCAGCCCAGAGTTAACAGCAAGAGAAAGCATTCTGTTCAGAATGTGTGTGACAATTATGAATAAGAGTGGTGATAAAGGATCACCTTGCCTCAGACCATTGGTAGATGGGAAGAAGCCTTTGGGGGAACTATTGAGAATGATGGAAAATCTAACATGTGTAATGCACATCTTAATCCAAGAGATCCAAGCATTGCTACAGCCCATACCAGCAAGGGAGTCCAATAAGAAGTCCTAGTTAACATTATTAAAAGTTTTCTCAAAGTCCAATTTTAAAAGAAACCCAGGAGTACCAGACAGATTCATAAAGTGTAAAGTTTCCTGAGCTACCAGGAAGCAATTTCCAATGTTCCTCCCAGGAATGAAAGCACATTGAGTGTTATCAATAATTTTATCCAGGACAGGGGCTAGCCTAGAAGCCATAGTTTTAGTGATGATTTTGTATAAGCTGTTCACTAGGCTAATGGGTCTAAAGTCTTTAATATACTGAGCCCCTTCAAGTTTAGGGATTAATACTATAAAAGTTTGATTGATGGGTAGCAAAAAATCTGAGTCTGTGGTGGCATTTAAGTAGCTGAAGATCTCAAGGATATCAAACTTGAGAATTTCCCAGAAATGTTGAAAGAAGAATATTGGAAAACCATCAGGGCCAAGGGCCTTGTCTCCCGCAAAAGTCTAAGGTTGGTATGAATTTCCTCCAAGGTAAAAGCCCTTTCTAAATCCGTGGGATTCTGAATTTTATTTGGAATTAAGGTATCCCAATTCATAGAGGGGTAGGTCCTAAGAGGCTTATTGAATTGCCTAATGAAATGACCTTCAATTTCCTTGGAGTTGATGGCAGGGCTAAAAACTGTTGAATCACCTATCTTCAAAGAATGAATGGCATTGATTCTTCTTCTACAATTTACTATACTGTGGAAGAAAGAGGTATTTAGGTCCCCTTCTTTAAGCCATTGAACTCTTGACTTTTGTTTCCAGTATTCTTCTTGCTCTTGGAGTAAGGAAGAGTGTTCAAGCTGAAGAGCTCTTTTCACCAGCAGAATTGGAGTTTGTAACTGTTGGGACTCAACCAATGAATCAATATGAGCAATTTTAGACTCAATTGAGATTAGACGTAGACGTCTATCCTTTCTCACTGGCCTAATCTAGTCAATGATCTGCTTCTTTAGTTGTTTAAGCCTGTATGCAAATCTAGTTACAAGGGAGAGAGGTACTGATCCTAAAGGAGCTGGACCAGGAAGCTTCAATAAATGTACTAAAACCCTCATAGTGAAGCCAGGATTTATAAAATTTGAATGAGGTAGGGCCCCAATCTGGTGGAGTGGTATTAAGGGAGATCGGAATATAGTCAGAAACGACCCTAGCCAAACCTAGGCAGAAGGAATTGGAGTACTGTTTGGCCCAGTCACTGGATACAAGGAATCTATCTAGCTTACCCATGGAGGCAGGAACTTGCATGTTCGACCAAGTAAATTTAGAGTTATTAGGGGAGAAATCCACCAAAAAATGTTTATCAATGAAGGCATTAAATTGTCTCATGTCATTGGTGATGATGTGCCTAGAGGAGTGCTTATGAAAGAATCTAGTAAGGTTAAAATCCCCCCCAATGACCCAGTTAGAGTTCACTTTAGAGCTTAAGGAATCTAATTCCTCAAGAAATGCAATTTTCATAGCTGAGTTACATGGCCCATAAACCCCTGTAAGCCACCAATCAAGGCCATCAACTGAAGATGTGAAGTTGAGGGTAAGACAGTAAGTGGTAGAGATAGAGGTTACTAGTGTGAGGAATCTATCATTCCACCCAATAAGGAGGCCCCCAGAGGGCCCCGATGAGGGAATAGACGCCCATTGGTTTAGAAGACCTCCTCTTAACAGTCTAAGAGTATAGTTAGTGAAGGTCGCTAACTTAGTCTCACTAATAATAACAACATTACACTTGTTAATTTTAAGACGTGAAAGGACAAAACAGCGTCATGATTATCTTTTTCTCGTTTTACCCGAACGAAATCAATGCGTACGTAACACTTCACAAGGTTTTAAAAAATGTTTCAACAAGAAATGTAATTTTTTCAACAATTAGGTTTTAAACATCTTATTTAAGATCAACGATTTAGATTATTAGTCTCATCTACAAATGTGAGGTCAAGTCTTATTAGATTGTATATATATATAAAAGAAAAAGGGTCCAAGTTTGGTTCGACATATTGAGAATAAACGGTTGATCGAACCTGAGCTCAAGTCGTTGATTCAGCAGACTAAAAAGGAAATGATCGATCAAAATCCTCTGATCCAAAGTATCGAACTTAGCCGATAAACCAGACCAGGTGTGGTATCAACACCCAAGACCTAGATTGGCAGATCGAAGGATTCGGTCGACCTAATTTTGGATTAAGAGGACATTTTGGAAGCCAAAACAGCACACCAGATAAAAGCGATGTATCGAAACAGGTGACCCTAGAGCAACTAGAAATGAGACTCAAAACCCAAACTTGCAAATCGCCATCAAGTACACAAGTAATATATTAAAATAAAGATCTCGACGAGATATTCCATTCGGGACAAGAATCGCAACGATCCGTTGTCCAAGACACAAGGAAACACCAGAAAACCACATGGGGGCATTATCCACTACAAACCATAAATATAACCATAAATGGCCTAAAAACTACAATAAATGTTGAATAAATTCTTCGACTAACCACATGCCATTATCACATTATCATGCACCTAGGAATCCAACTAAAAAAATAAAAGAAGGCCTACAAGGTTTGTACCGGAGCCGAAGATGTGGCAACGTGAGCGGTGCACCTCCTTCTCTCCTTTGGCCACGAGCTCTACGTCTTCTCCTCCTCCCACGATAGCGACGACACGTCGACGATGGTGGTACAACACTCCCCCCTCCCAACCATCACCCTCTCCCTCTCAGCCTTCTCCTCTCTCTCTCTCTCTCTCTCCCCTCTCTCTCTCTCTCTCTCTCCCTCTCTCTCTCTCTCTCTCTCTCGCCTGCTGAAGAAGGAGGAGAAGAAGTAAGAAGAAGAGGGAGGGAAAATGGAGTGGAGCCTGGAATGAGGAGAGAGAAAAGGAAAGAAGGAAAGAAAGGAGGGAAAAGAGAGAGTTACGAGCATGAAACCAAACCATGCGGCCATTCTCCATTCACGTAGCTCGTGCAAATAGAGATCCGCCACGATAACACGCTAGGAAGCCTCCACAATCTAGAGCCACCCTTCAAAACTTCCACGAGGGTCGGCACAGCCACAACATACAACACCAAGAACGCTAGAAATCCACATTTCAAACATAAGATGCTACTGAGAACGCGTCTAATGTTGAATGCTAGAGCTTTCGACGTCCAACACACCCAAATTTCACATTAATTATCTGGTCAAAATACCACTTTCAAATCTAAGTTGTTACATACTAACTACTTTAAAGGAATATCGCCTATGAAATTCTCAAGGCGAAAACCAAACGGGTACCAAATTAGGACGTCACACACACGACCCCAGACAACCAATACAACAATGCCACCCAAACTCACGACCTGTAGGAGACACCAAGGACTCAGCTTTCCTTGAGTCCAAACACTGCCAAATTCCTGAGTGAAGTCTCTTCTGAGTACAAAATCTCCACCAAAAGGCTCCAAAATAGTGTCTTTCAGAGTTACGAAGCATCCTAAGCACCTTTAGAGACACGCAAACCACAGGATTGACCAAGTGCAGCCAGTTCCCACCGACATTCGTTGTGCTACTCTGATACTCAACCTGGTCAGCAACCACCAAACTCTACACCACGTGCTCAGTAACATCTTTTCTCATCCCAGAAAACTCCCTCTAATCTAAGGCATGAGAGAAATCTGACTATTGAAACATAGCAAAGCTCTTCATAGATCTAGAGTGTACTAACAGACTAGCCAAACAAGCACTATCTGTCTTTAGGCATTGCTTTCTGTGGATGGATTTATGAGGTGTGTTGATGAAAAGTCGTCGCCATGTCCACTCACTTTGATGACCCTTTGTGATCGCCATTTGCCGATTTGCTTTCATCGGTTGACAAGATACCTTGCAAGATGCTGCCCAGTGGCGTCCTCGTGCTTTGTAATCTTCCTTCCCTTCAAAATAAACAAAAAAGAAATAGATCTAGATTAGTTTTAAATGCAATAAATGAAATCAGAAAAAGGAATAAACGACATGAGTAAAGAAATCTAATACTAACTGGAGGTTGTCCCTGTATGCATATGTCATAGGCTATATTATGTCATGCAATGGATTATGTAAATAAGAATGCATAAAATTGAAAGATACTCCCTTCACCCTTGTATGCTGTAAAATGGATGAAGAAAGTGGAGACACGGACGAAGCTTCGGGTGCGCTTTGGCTTCAGAAGGCTAGGATCTTTGGGATCTAGGATATCACAGGAGACTGAGATAGAGTGGGGGACTATAACTCTCTTCCTCTCTCATAGTGCCTCTCTTTCTAGAGTTTTGAATTGGCTCCTTAGGGTTAGAATGTGCCTCCCCCTAAACTCTTGACTTAGGGGTCTATTTATAAAGTTTAGGGGTTCCAAATCTCATTAATGACGAGTGGAAGATCAATAGTCGGGATCAAACTTGTTTAAAAAGGCAAAATATCCCTTTTTGTGACATATGGGCTGATTATCCATTTTTATTATAAACCATGTAATTATTTGCAATATTGTGTATAATGGTTTATTAATGGATAATTTGTTGTTTCTTGGTTGTGTGAGGTAGTGGTTGGCTTTCTGTGCATCTACCTATGATTTGGGATCCTTGTAGAGTCCGATTTGAGGATGCACAATTGCCTCGTTTTGCCACTACAAGAAAATCGACATTTTGCGAGGACAACTAGCGAGGACAAGTCCTCGCCAAAATATAACGAGGACATATAGCGAGGAATTAGCGAGGACATGATCTCGCAATAATTTGGCGAGGAAATAGCGAGGACTATTTCTCGCAATG
>JAMKQA010008048.1:0-11647 GCA_024699735.1 Posidonia australis | reverse complement strand
CTAAATAGGTCTTGTGTGCCCAAGCGGGCTCAAATAGGGCTTAATGGGCCTAAGTGGGCCTTCATGGGCCCAATTGGGTTTCCATGAATTAAAAGGGCCTTGATAGGGTTAGAGCTCAACCACCACATCCTTATCCTGCAAAACTGGAAATTTGGGGTGTCTACACAAAGTTTTTCGATTCATTGAATGGTCTATGTAATATATATCCAACCCACATATTCATTGCATGAAACACAAGGAGAAAGAGAAAAAAACATGATCACACATCTCAATCTAAATAAACTTCATTTCTACCCTAGATCTAGAAGATTAGCCAAGCATGATAACATAAAACATTAAAATAAAAGAAGGAGAAAGAGATGACATAATTAAATAAAAAAACTTTTTATTGAAGGGAACCTGAGATTACACTAATGATCTTCAAGATCTCTTAAAAGAAAAGAAAAGAAAGAGAGTCTAAAACCTTCCTTCCTTCCTTGGGGCTCTATAGATCTACATAAGAGGTCCTTTTATAAGCTTACAATAACTTGTTTATGTTAGAGACAAATCTGAATACAAAATTTAATCTTGAATTTTGAATACACGATATTTACAAGTGAGAATCTTATCCACAGAAGACCAAATCAAAAATATCTAGTGCATGTACTTAGGAGGCGTCGGATATGCATCTAAGTGCTTGGGAGGTGTCCATGTAATCTAGAATCTTCTTTGACTTTTTCCATAGCTTGACTGATATTTTACTAGTATTTAGTCACATGGAAAATATGTGTTTGACCTCTTGACATAGTTTTAGAATTTTACATACAAAAATCTCTTCTTTTCTAGCATAATTATTCTTTTCCCCCTTATTTTTCATAGATTCTTTCTAAGTCCTCAAGTTCTGCAAAATTTGTACAAAACACCTCAAATAATATTATTTATATACAAAATAGACAAATATGGGAATAAAATATGCATGAATTATGGATTGATCATTAAACATAAGTATGGAAAATTATTTGGACCAGTCCAAACATCACATGTTAATGATATTTTACATAATACACTAAAAAATATTCCAATTAAATCTTTTTTATCTTTTTTAAATGTTTTATAAATTATTTTTCTTGTTGTATTTCTAGAAAAACTTTTAAATTATAAATTCAAATAACTTTATACATATGATTTAATTATTTTATTTTCAGAAAAAAATTGTTCGTTTTGTACTATATTTTTTGTTATTTCTTCTTTAACTTCTTTTGTATTATATTTCTAGTTTACTATACCACTACTAGAACCTATGTGTAATTTAGTTTGTCTTAAATTAGAGTTATCATCTTTATTAATTTTAGCTATACATTTTTGTAAATGCCTAGCTATGTGATCTACACTTCCTCTCTTAGGACATGTGTATGTTGTACTACAATAATTATAATAACACGTATTTTCATCTACAGGGTCTACAGTTACATGCTTCCAAAGCTAAAAACTTTGTTTCCTAGATTTTTTAGAAGTTGTGGATTGTGTTGGGGTATTTTGGGATTGGTCTAACTCTTGGATAGAGATATAATCATGGCTATCAATATTTTCCATTTTAATATAAAAAATTGATTATAAAATAAAAAAAACCTTTTCCCACAAAACCTAAAATCCAAAAATAGAGGGATTAGAAGTAAAGAATTTGGAGAGATTAGAAATAGAGAAACTTTCATGTTGGAGGCTGATGAAGAGTAGTAGACGCAGTAAAGTCCAAAGTCAAACAACAAAACTTGAAATCTTCACTTGAGCAGAGAAGTAAAATTGAGAAAGAATTGTAGAGAATAGGAGTAGAGAAGAGAAGATTGAGTTGTAAGAAAAAATGGCTAGGTAAGGATGTATTAATTATAGATGAAAAGGGATGGCTTTTTTGAGTGAAAATAAATAAATAAATAAACGAGGCAATGTCGTTTCAATGGAACGTTGCTACAGCCCAACGTTAATGTTGGGTTTTTTTATTTTTATTTTTTAAAATTTAAGGACCGACTCAGCCTGTGCTGGCGGGCCAAATTGGACCTACCTAGCCAGACCGACTGAGTTGGACCCTTGAGTCCCCTTGGTCCTAGGTCCACGGCGGGCCTGGCCCGGTTTGACTTGCCCTAAGATTTTCTAGACAGGGTCGACCTGTTTCTTGCGCCGGGTTGAGTGGTCTAGGGTTGACCTAGTCTAATTTCTATGTCTACGGAAGACGCACATATGCTTTTAACTTCGTAGAGTTGAACGAGATAAGCTCAAATCGATAGATTGTTTATATCTATGTAACTTCATTGATTTCATATGACATCAAGTGTACAAGAGATCATAATAGGGCTTTATTGCTATATAATCAAACCAATAACATTTCAAGGCCAGTTGTGTTTCCATCCTAGGAAATTTGAATCAAGCTTTGTTCTGTTGATCTGTTATATGCGTTAAATCATGTAAAATAATCAACATTTTACGCAAAAGAGATACCATGAACCGTTTGGACTAGGAAAATATATCAATCTACTTGTTCATCCATAATCCATATATCGAATTAGGCACATCCATATTATCCCACAAGATTAACATAACAAGCATGACAACATAAATGAGATATCCTCAGCGTTGTTCGACTATCTATATCAATTTATCTTGTGTTGAATTAAACAACCGACTTTGAGAAAAAGGACCCAACTTGAGTCAATTTAAGGTATCGTTTATGAGAAAATTGACTTGTTGAAATAATCTAACATTAAAAAACATGTGTTTAGTTTAACTTTTCAAGATTTTTTTTATTTTTATTTTCACAAATCTAGTAATGAAATATTTGAAACCAACAACTTTTTGCGAGGAGTGACATGGCGGTATGGAGAACGGGAGGAACAGAGTGAAATAGAAATAGGGGTGTGACCCACCAAATCTTTCTTTAGAAAAGAACAAAACAAAAGTAGTTAGCAACCACCAACCCAATTACAGCCACCCAACGTTGTATGTCACAAACGCCGGAACTTGCTCAGGTGATATAAATAGAACAAAGGAGGCAGCAGATGAGAAACCCGAGGCCACCACGCGCTCTCCAACGGTGACCGTCTACCATGGAGAATCATCGCAAGGAGGTACCCCAAACCCCGATCTTTCCCCATCACCCAATGAGGGAAAAGTTCTGGGGGGCTTTGTTTTCGATGCCCAATTTTCAATTCATGTGTTCTTACTCCAACTGTCAAAGTTTTGATCTTTGTGTTGGAAAATGTTGCATTTCTTGTCTCTGTGTTTGTATTGGGTGGATTTGATGGTTTGCTTGTGTTATGGATGCCTCAAATGTTGCGACCCTTAAAAATGTCGTCTTTCATTTCCATGCATGATTGTAATTTAGGGCATTTTTTTTTTTTTTTACAGGTTGGGATGATTTTGTATTTTTGTTAAGCTTTTCTGGGTTTTGATTGGGGTTTTTTTTTTCAGAAAAATGTCTGGATGGCAGTGCCACAATTTGGAGGGTGGGATCAGAAGACATCAAAGACTGATTATTCCATGGTCTTTCAGCGCGCTCGGGCCAACAGGAAGCAGAATAAGATCGACATGCATCGTCCTTCGAGCTTTGGGAATGAGCAGGAGCTCATCGCACAGCAACAGCATGATCGATCTCCTTCGGTAAGATGATCAAACATCGGTATTCGGTTTTTCTTCATTGTATTCATGCATCATAATTAAGCATGCAAAAATTAAGGGTCGCAATGTTGAGGCTTAATTGAAGATGGTACTTAATTTTTTGATGAATGATTTTCTTGGACGTTCCGCCAGTAGTTAAACATGTACCCAGGCCTGTCCAAAAGTGAATATAATGATGGATTTTTCATAATTGTTGAAACTAGTTATATGGAAAGCTGGAAGGAGGATGGAGAATAATGCAACAGCGTGAGGCTAAAATCCTAGATATAGATAGAATTGCAAAATGCCATCTAAAGATATATATATCATATTAAAGTTTTGAAGCAACAGAAATAAAATGAACTCTGTGCAACGTCCTCACAGGATCTTTGGCTTTCCTGTTGTAGAGCCTTATATGTATGCTAGGCGTGCAGCTATAAATACAACATGATTAGGTCATCGTGTTTTATGCAATGGAATGCTAAGTCTTCTTGCTTGCCTTCTTACCTGTTCTTTTCACCACACTATATACAAGACAAGAAAATTATGCTGAAAGGCTATGCTATTGGATTCGTTGAAAGAGAATAAGAGATCGATTGTTAATTCTGCAATTTAGTATTAATTCTACAAATTATCAAATAATATGCTTTCGTAGTCCCAAAAGTCATGTCATCTCTTTAACGGTTCTTGAAAAGAAATGGGAAGATTACACCAAACCACACTCCGTTTTGGACATCTTGACATGTCTATTAGTGGTACACATCTTTTTATTTTTTAATTCTTTCTAACACTTCTGTCAATGGACCATACTCATGTGATTGTTCCTAAATGGCATCCCACTATTGTTTCCATCGCTTTTACCTATATCTGATCCCGTGAACATGTCAGTTACTCCTGATAGCATGTTGTAATTACTCTTGTTGCATTCAGCAGTAGTTCTCACAGCATAGGCTTACTTTTTTCTCATAGCATAGCATTGTCATTCCATAGCAAAATCCTTTTTGCAGGGTCTATTGACACGCAATGCTGTCAAAAAGACAAATTATCTCCCTTTCTACTAGTGAGTATATTTTAGCATCCAGAAAAATGCATCTATATCTCAGCGTCGTCCTAGAAAATATGATCTTGTTTATGAAAAAGAAATATATTTCATCCTTATCAAATATTTCTTAAATAAATTGTCTCTCTTTCCCGTTCCTGTCTTCCTTATCAATTTTAGACAACCTCTTCACGTACATTTGGTCTGTTTGGTTGCACCTTTACCAGAAGTTAGGATTTACAATTTTTTCCCATAAGTTAGTTTTTAAAGTCATTTCTAGAAGCTGGCTTCTATTATGTGTACAATCTTGTTTGGCAAAATTAAGAATATGTAGATTCTAAAATTTAACATTGATGTCAATTGACCCATTTATCCTTCTTCAAACTATAAAATACTTGAATATTATAAGGCTAGTTTGGAGAAAAAACAAAACCAATAGTTTCTGGTAGATGCCGCCCAACACCAACTTCTACAGAATCTATGTTTAATGCATAATTTTCATATAGTATAAGCTGGAACTTATACTAGAAGCTATGTTCTACTACCCTATTTGGATTAGTTTCTGGGTGTTTAAAGCTTCCACTAGAAACTACACCCCAGAAGCTGGTCAGAAGCTAAATCAAATGCACCCTTTATTTTTTTAAGCCCATTCATCTCTCAAAAGATATCCTCCATCTCTAATGAAATTTCCCCTCAATGATGTAGAATACTTAATCGAGGTTGAACATGCTCGATATAAAATGTTGAATTTTAAAAGAAATTGGCCTTAAAAACTAGAAACAAGATCATTTTGGCTTGAAGTAACCAAGACTTGGTAGTGACCAGTCCAACCTTACACGTCCTCAAGTTTGATGCAATTGCAATCTTCGTAGTATCTAATCTTCGACCTAATCTGACGGTAACTGGAATTCCCCAACATGTCTCTGCACCCTATTACACAAATAAACAACAATTGACATTCTTATACTCTTTGTGGGATTGATGCTTTTTTTCATTCAAAATATCCATGTTGGTAGACATCAAAATGGAGAAAGGAAAATGAGATTCTAGTAAGAGGTTGGGTAAAAAAAATTTGTTTCTGCATATATGACACAAGTGGCTTGCTTTCCTCCTAAATTGTAGGACAACACTATAATCCCAATCATTTGAGGTTAATATTTGAGGATAATTCATTTCAAGCTTAATATTGTGCTAGCTTCCCTTTTTTAAACAAGTATTAGTGCCCAAGGAGAGTATGGTATGTACTTCAAACTCCTATCCCTAATCACAATAACAATTAGCTGGTTTCAATCATAGAATTAAACGTTGATTTCGTGTCGAACTTCGGTCCAACAAAAATAAGAAACATATCAGACATCAGTAGAAATGTCGATGGAAACGTGGTAAATTTACAGAAGTCCATGGAAATGGATAAAAAACTTTGAATTTTGATTTCAAACTTTAGAATAAGCTGAAGTAAGTAATAATCTACATTTTAGACTACATAGATCAACTTCTTCAATATGTATTACATTTAAATACATTGGATGAACTTAATATAAATATCTTGAAACATAAATAATACGTAAAAATGATTAATAAATGTTTAAAAACAAAAATGCTTATAAAAGTTACCTCATATATACTTAATATTTTACTATTTTTTATTTAATTATGAATTTTACTACTTTTTAATGATTTTATAGAGTTATTAGGTTAGATCTATGTAATATCAGAATATTAACATCAAAACACAAAAAAAACATAAAAAAGCTTAAGATGTATGTATATTAGGTTAAATATATGTAATAACAAGTTATTAACATCAAAATACAAAAAAAAAAAACATGGAAAACCTAAAATCTATGTTTAATTAAGTTAGGTATAATTATTATTATGATAGATCTAAGATGTAGATCTATATGAAAAGTTCAAAATACGAACACAAAAAATGAAAAAAACTTGGATTTTATATAAAAATCAAGTGTTATACCTTAAGAAGGGATAAAATTTAAAAGTAATTAAGGAGAAAAGGCTTTTTAAGTTTGTAGCAATCCACTAGATTGCGAAGAAGTAGAAGAGATACACAGAAAGTTAGGAACTCATCAAAGAGAAAAAGCAAATGAAAAGGAAGGAATTCTGGTACAAGTCGTAAGTTTAATGGACATGTCGGTCGACATTGTTCAAATTCAATGTAAAAAATACACCGTGTCGACCGACACTCCAACACTCATCGACATGTGTCGAAGTTTGGCTCCGACATATGGTATTTTCTGATTTACACTTGTCATGTCGAAGTTTGGCTCCGACATATGGTATTTTCTGATTTACACTTGTAAATCGTGTCGGCCAACTCAAAATCTGACACGTGTTAACGAAATATTGCTGACACTTGTCGATGTTTAATTCTATGGTTCCAATCCCCTTCTTTCTTGGTGAACTTTGTGCTATTTATCTTTATCAAGTTTGTATACGAAGAGCTCTTACCCAAATAATAACAATTTCCTTAACATTGTTTTGTCACTTACCATCTCCTATATAAACTCTATGATGTTCTTTATGTGTATTTAAGGCTCATATGTTCATTAGAGTGTTTGATTTAAAGCATATTTATATTACCACTTTCTATTCATCTAAGCATTTCATTTTTCTTAAGTCTTCTTTTATATGTTTGTTTTAATTTACCTCTAGCTGCTAGCAACCTTATAGTAGTCCTCTTGTATGACTTAGGTGCTGTTGAGATCTCTCCAATGCATACTTTTCTAAGAAATCTCTTTTGTCATCTCTATTAGAGTAAATGAATCCTTATATGGATCTTTGTGTTATCCATTTATTAGCTTCCTTATAGGTTAAGTATATAATTTCCTATATATAAGAAATTGTAATTTTTTGTTAGGATTAAACAATACATAATGCTCTTTCCACTTAACATGATATCAAAGCTTAAGGTTTAAAAGACCGAGAGAGCAATAGAAACCGCCACTACCACCGAACTACCATCGTTGCACCACCGTTGATAGTGGCAAACTCATGGGAAAACCTCCTCCTTTCTTATTTAAAGACTGATCTGCCACCGTGAAGCCTAGATCCAACTTATCTCATTGTCGTCTCCTTCCTGTTGTCATCATCACTCGGTCGTGTGTTGTGGTTTTTCTGCTCGAAGGTCATCTAAAGCCTAGCTTCTTTTGTCAATGTCGTTATCCTTGCACTTAAGGAATTTCCTGATGAAGCGTCCTCCTCCTTCCCCACCAAGAACTAGAAGAAGACGAGGTAGAAGAAGTCAAGGTTCTAAATGTTGATTTTGTATTGGACTTTGGCAAGTTGAAAAACAAATACATATTGGCAAGATGTCGATATATCGATATCGTGTCAGTAGAAATATAGTAAAAAAAATCCACATTTATTTAGAAAACTTTTATGTCGATAAAATTGAAAATAAGACACGTGTCGATGAAATTTCAACAACGCATGTCAATATTTGGTACTACGGAAGAAGCATGAGGAAGAGCAAAGTGACCGTAAGCATGAAAGTGACCAAGTGAGTTTATTTCTGTAGGATACTAAGGCTTCTCTAGAAGGAGGTGAATAGAGAATCTCTAATTTTTGATTAGTTTTAACTTTAATATGTAAATTTAAGAAAATAAAAATTAATCACATACACATTGAACCACAAGTACTCTGAGAATTTATAGTGGTTTAGTCAACCCCGGCTTAGTCCACTCCTCAAGTTCCTCACTTGAGACTTAACCCTTTTATTAAATAACTAGAATTTTACAAGCAACTAATTTACCTTGTTTGTAGCCTTGAATCACAATTTCCTTCTCCTTCCTGGAGAATAACTCAAAGCACTTGATGGTAAGAGTGACCCTTGCACAACTTGTGATCTCACCCTTGCTTGTTAAGCTTTGTCGGAATGGAAGTTGAAGCTCAATGTACTTGAAGCGAAGTATTGATGGAATTTTGACTCACTCATATGAAGCACTAGAAGTATGATAGTTCAATAAAAATCAGTGGTTTGTAAGCTGCATATGGACCTTAATTTATAGTGTTAGGCTTTCCTCAAAGTGTGACTAACGACTAGTAAATCTTTTGCTTACTGACATAAGATTCGGTATGTCGAAAATAATCGGTCGACCGAAATATGTAACGATCGGGTTAATTCGGTATTCCGAAATGTTTCGGTGTGCCGAATTTGCTTTTAGCTTCCTTGTTCCTTGAATTTCGGTGTACCGCCTGATGTGCCGTTTTCTCCTGATTCGGTATTCCGAAAATATTCGGTATGCCGTTTTTGCTTGCAGCTTCCTTTACTCTTTGAATTTCAGTGTGCCGTCTGATGTGTCGTTTTCTCCTGAATTGGTATTCCGAAAATATTCGGTATGTCGATTTACATGTGACTTACATATCCTTTTTTTCTTTACGTATCAGTACATTTTTTATATCTCATGAATACAAATGTGTGATCTTACATCTCATAACATTTACTTAGATGATTGTTTTACAATGTAGTACTTGCTTTCTTCATATGGCCTTATATAGCCTCCTGTGTTTAAACACATCAAAATTGTTATTATAAAAATAAATATAAGATTTTTCAACAATCTCCTCCTTTTTGATGATGACAAAACAAAAGCTCCCTCTATCAATAGACATGTATTTATGAATGATGTATATGAATTCAAGAATGAATTTTTAAGTATATCATGTAAAACTATATGAAAACAATCATATAATTCATCAGATATGCATTTGAATATCTTAAGAGAATTATAAAAAGATAATTTAAAAGATCCACACAATCGTATGGTCTCCCTTTTTTTGTCATAATCAAAAAGATCCACACGAAAACAATAAAAGAGATACAAAAAAAAGGATCACAAGGTAAAGCTTGGTTTTAAAAGAAAATATATCAAGACGCAGGAGGCGAGTCTTTTTGAAAAAATTCTTGCATATCGGCATGATATTCCTTAAGTTGCTCCTAGTAGGCTTCTAACTTGGTGTAAGTGATTTTGGTGGATTCCTCAAGTCGAGTGAGAATGAGATCCATTTTCGCTTAATTTTCTTCATGTTGTTGCTGTTGGCGAAGCTATATCATTGATTTGTTGTTGGAGCATGTCAATCTTCTTGGTGATGGAGTCATCATCGTCCTCATCAGAGCTTTCGGAGTCTTTTTCGATGTGAGGAGCAGAAGAGGTGGATGGAGGAATGCTTTTTGAAATCTTTGACCTTTCAAGAGCTTGTTCCATTTTTTCTATGGCCGACATTCCTAAAGGTTTCGACTTGATAACCATCCTAAATTCATCGTCAAAAGGAACATCAAAGTATTGAAATAGATAGGTAAGGAGAGAGCCAAAGAATAACTTGGTTTTAACATGGGTCATGTAATGAACAATGACTCTGGCCCAATTGACTTGGATTTTCTTAGTGATAGCATAAACAGCTTTACACGTGAGTTCACTAAGTTCATCAAAATATCCTTTCTTTTGAACAATAAGGCGGGATTGTTTGGTTAACTGATTGATCTTGGTAGGTTTAAAAGTGCTCCTAATGTTTTTGGAAATGGCCTTATTGATATCCAAGTAAGACCAATTTAAGTCATATATTGATAGGGTGATATCTATCCCAGACGAAGGAATTTTTAATAATTGACCTATGAGAACATCATCAAAGGTAATATCTATGCCAACCAAGTAGGATTGAATTAAATCATGGGAAATGGTCATATTGGCATAAAATTCAGATATGAGTTGAGGATAATAAAACCTATCACCTATGGAGCTTAAGAATGAAACAAGCATTTGAAGGAAAAACAAAGCCTCAATAACTCCAAGCTCGGAAAAGATTACCCTTCTCCCGGTCAAAACTTCGCGATTTGCAAAGCGTTCTTGGTGTGCACGTTGAGCTTCCTCATTGGCAAACCAAAAAGAAGGTGAGCTGGGTGGTGGAGGAGACTCGGCTTGCTTGCGTTTGGGACGGCTGGCGAGTTGCTTCTTAGGAGTCATGATGTGAGAGCACCGGAGGAGAGGTGGAGAGGAGAGGAGGTGAAAAACACCCAGAGGGAGCGTGACCAGGTGGTGGTTGAGAAAGGAGGTGTGGGAGGGTCGCCGGAGAGGAGATAAAAGAGAGAGATGAAGAAAAATGAGAAAGAAAAATAGGATTTTAAAGAATTTGTCGCGACATTCGGTAGACCGAAAAAAAACGGTATGTCATTCTCATCCTTCTAACTTTGTGGAGATACTCATAGGAGTCTTTGCTACTATGCAATGTTTCATACCAAATTTCTTTAACAATTCCCTTGTGTACTTTTCTTGATTGATGAATATTCCATTTTGATTTTGTTTTATTTGTAAACCAAGAAAGAATGTTAATTCTCCCATTATGCTCATCTCAAAACTCTTTTTGCATGATACTTGAAAATTCTTGACATAAGTCTTCAGTTGTTGATCCAAATATTATATCATCCACATATACTTGAAGAATTAAAATATCTTTATCAAAAAATTTGATAAATAAGGTGGGATCAATGGTACCAATACTAAATTTTTGATCGATTAAGAAATTTTTCAGTCTCTCATACCAAGCCTTAGGTGCTTGTTTAAGTCCATATAAAGCTTTGTTCAATTTGTAGACATAATCGGGACATAATTCATCTTCAAAATTCAGGAGGTTGTTTTACATAAACTTCTTCTTCAATAACTCCATTCAAAAAAACACTATTAACATTCATTTGGAAGAGTTTAAGACCTAGGTGACTAGCATATGTTAATAACATTCTAATAGATTCTAATCTAGCTACAGGAGTGAAAGTTTCGTCAAAATCGATTCCTTCCTCTTGATTGTAGCCTTGGGCTACAAGTCTAGCTTTATTTCTAATTACATTTCAGATTCATCTAGTTTGTTTCTGAAGATTCATTTTGTGCTGATAACTTATTGATTTTCGGATTTTGGAATTAACTTCCATACATTATTTCTTTCAAACTGATTTAACTCATCATGTAATGCATTTAT
>JAMKQA010008047.1:0-16396 GCA_024699735.1 Posidonia australis | reverse complement strand
ATTGCATTTTTTCTCCTGATTTTGTGCAGAATTAACATACATTGCATACATTAGTGGGTAAATTGCATTTTAACCCCTAGAGACTTTCTTTGCACTAGGAATGCCTGTTTGACCCCGGATTTGGCATGCATGCATGGAATGTGGTCTTCTATGTGCTTTCCGATGATTTGAGCTTTCAGACTCTGGTTTTCCTCGGATTTGGGCTTTTTGCAGAAAACCCCCTGTATTCTCCGATTTTGCACACACACTTGCATTTTGCATGCTTTTTGCATCGTTTCGCACAGTTTCTTTCTGTTTTTTCTTCCTGGCTCGGAGCACGCTTTTTAGCTATGTCCTGAGTCTAGTTTTCTCCTTGTTTTCCGTGATTCCCTCGGTTTGTCGTGGTTTTCCATTTGTTTTGGCTTTCCATCGCCCAAGGGCGTACAGTAAAAGGCTTACCAAGCTGACATGGTCCCGAAACAAGGATTATTTTCCTCTTTTTGATTTTCTCGGATTTCCTCTGTTTTGCGAGACGATTTTCGAGAATTTCACGATTTTCCTCATCGCCCACGGCTGTACAGTAAAGCGGCATTAACCATGCCTATAGTCGACCCATGGAATAACTTTTCTTTTCCCATTTGACTTCTTTTACTTTGATTTCGGCATGATCTCATCATTATCATACATAAGCATGTAGAATAAGCAAGCACGCATTTTAACAGACGTTAGACAGTAGAAAGCCTAGAAAGACCGAGTTTTCTCGGGCGCATGGGGGTGCCTAACCCCTTCCCCATGCGTAACCAGAATCCTTACCCATTCTCTGGCCCGCATTCATATTGTATTATCCATTAGACCCAGATCATACATGCATCTTTGCATTTATTTTCTGTCTTTTGTGTGTTTTGGTTTTCCTCGTCTTTCCATTAAAAGACTAGGTGGCGACTCCCGTTTCTTGCTCTTTCCTTTCCTTGTGCCTTCGCCATCCTGGCATGGCTGTGATCCCCCATCCCGCTTCCTCGAATCGGCATGGTCACACCAGGTAAAGTAGAACATCAGAGGATGCACTCTGGAAAAGCATGCGGCAGAAATCATTCTGGTGAAACTTGGGAAAACATGCCTTGAAAGAGTTAAAAAAAATGCAAATGCAATGCAATGGCCTGGCCTGAAGCCTCACAAAAGATCTCATCTATTTGAACTAGATGCAGAAAGCAATGACTCAGCCAAGCCTCTGGATCATGGACTGATGCACATGATTCTCACAAGGGAGTAAGGTGCAATCAATCTACTAGATTCAGCCTGGAGCTGAATAACAAAACAGGGAAAACCAATGGAAAACAGTCTGATCAAAAGCTGAAAACATGCAGGTGGCATCTCGGCGAAACAGAGAATCAAACAGGAAGAAACAAGCTTAAAACACCGCGATAAAGCCATGCAAGTATGATGCTAAATGCAAGTGCTTTGATCTCTGGCCAGTCTGGTGCACCGACTGTGTGCGCCAGACTCGTGTGCGGGTTAGGTGCGACAGGGATGTGCGCCCCTGGGAGTTTGGATCAGACTGTGACCCGATCCAGAACCCACCCAGCAGAGATACAAGGGGGATTCATGCAAGTGCTAAAAGGCTCATGCCATGATAGAAACTGGGAAACATGATGCGAGTGCATAGGATCAAGAATCATCATGGAAACAAAGCATTTGAAACCAAAGCATGTTGATGGGTTCATGCATGCAAATGTGTGAAATACTTAAAAACAAACATGATCTGGATAAAACGAATCAAAACATGTGTAAATGATGATCAAATGCGCATGCTTCTACGTGCAAGGGAATACATGGTGCATGGCAAAATATTATATGCAAGGAAACAATAGCTCATGTAGATTACATGCTAGAAGTGCAAACATGGATTAACATGGAGATTATTTGCATAGAAAAAAACAAGCATGATATCATAAAAACTTCATGAACATGGAACAAAACAGATCATACGTAAGGTTTTAAGCATGCTTCATCAAGTTCTGGAATGTAATTAAGAAAATAAAAAGGAGGTAGAATGCCTTCCTCACGAAGTGTTCCTTCTTTGTGATATCAGAGATAAGAAGATCCTTGTTGCTTTGGAAGGCTCTAGGACGCAAGGAGGTGCTCCAGGGAATGAAAATAAGCTGCTGGACTGGTGGAGAAGCTCGTGCAGAGGTCGGGCTACAAGGGAGAATGTGGCTGGGTGCAAGGTTTCTGCTCAGGATTCTCAGCTCTCAGGATTTTCGTCTATGTGAAAGTGGTGCCTATGGGGGTCCTTTTATAGGGAACTCTCAGGGATAAGTTACGGGTATAAGGAGAGCCTCACAGACGAAGAGCCTAGAATATTCCACGGCACATTCGCTGCTAGAGGTAACAACCAAGGAAGGTGGAAAGCCAGCAGTCGCAACCTGCGCAGCGTTGTGCGCCAGGGATGTGCGCTAGGTAAGTGTGCCACCTATGTGTGCTAGGGAAGTGTGCTAGGTTGATGTGCTAGGTTGGTGTCCTAGGTAGGTGTGCCAGGTTGGTGCTCTCCCCTACTGGTCTGGTTTTTTAACTGGGCTACGGGCTTGCTATGGGCTTTGGGATTGGTCCAAGGGTCAGCCATATCCAAAGCAACAATTGGAGCCTTATCAATGAATCACCTCAAAATCGGGGTGTCTACAGATGCCCCTTCCTGAACGAGGTCAAGGGACGAAGGGAACCAAGACCGATGCTCAGGGTTGACAAGATACCCCCATTTTGAGGTTACAAAAGGATAATGTTTGCTGTAGGCGGTAAGCCACATATCCGGTGGATACACCGAAAGTCATGACTTGTTGCCAAATGCAAATGCAAATGCAAGATGCGTGCACCTACTGGTCTAAATGCTGGGAATGCAATACTTAATGCATGATGCTAATGCAAGTGCCGATGCCAAAAGCCTATGCAAAATTAATGCTAATGCTGAAAACACAAATAAAAGAAGCACTAGCAAGAAAACTGATAAGTTGTCGGACTCATCAGCTGGATTATGAGGTTATCATCCTAAGAGATGGGATACGACAAGCTAACCAAGCCTTGCCAACCCAGACGCCTGACAACGTGACGGTTGTCAACCGAGTAGTTGGGGGTACCAGCCTCAGAAAAAGAAAAAAGGGGGGCATGACAAATGGATAATTTGTCAAGCGAAGCAGGGCCCGGTCCGCACAGACCAAAGGAGAACAAAGAGATTTCGCGCCCGCGAAAACTCAAAAGGGAAAAACAAAAGAACCCTAACCGCCCAGTCAGAGGGTCCAACAACTAGATTTCGCGCCCGCGAAAATCCAGAAGAGAAAAGAAAAAAATGACCTTGACCGCCCGGTAAGAGGGTCGAACAACTGGATTTCTTGCCCGGGGAAATCCGAGAAAAGTGCTAGGACCTTGACCATTCGGTCAAAAGGTCGAGCCACGGGATTTCCTGCCCCAGGAAATCCGAGAAAAGTGCTAGGACCTTGACCATCGGGTCAAAAAGTCGAGCCACGGGATTTCCTGCCCAAGGAAATCAAAGAAACCAAGGACTTTAACTGCCCAGTTAAAGCCAAGCAAAGCCTAGGAAAGGCAAAGAACATTTGACCGCCTGGTCAAAGCCAAGAAGCTGGATTTCGCGCCCGCGAAGATCGAAAAAGGGGGCACATGACCTTGACCGCCCGGTCAAGATCAGCAAGCTGGATTCCGCACCCATGGAAATCCAAAAGGGCAAAGGACAATGACCGCACGGTCAATGTCAAGCAAGCTGGATTCCACACCCGCGGAAATCCAAAGGGGCAAAGGACCTTGACCGCCCGGCCAAAGTCAAGCAAACTGGATTCCACGCCCGCGGAAATCCAAAGGGGCAAAGGACCTTGACCACCTAGTCAAAGTCAAGCAAGTTGGACTCCACGCCCGCGAAAATCCAAAGGGCAGAGGACCTTGACCGCCTAGTTAAGGTCAAGCAAGCTGGATTTCGGGCCTGCGGAAATCCAAAAGGGCAAACGACAATGACTGCCCGGTCAAAGTCAAGAAAACGGGATTCCGCACCCACGGAAATCCAAAGGGGCAAATGACAATGACCGCCCGGTCAAAGTTAAGCAAGCTAGATTCCGCGCCTGCGGAAATCCAAAGGGGCAAAGGACCTTGACCGCCCGGTCAAGATCATGCAAGCTGGATTCCGCGCTCGTGGAAATCCAAAGGAGCAAACGACCTTGACCACCTAGTCAAAGTCAAGCAAGCTGGATTCCACGCCCGCGGAAATCCAAAGGGGCAAAGGACCTTGACCGCCCGATCAAAGTCAAGCAAGCTGGATTCCGCACCCGCGGAAATCCAAAGGGGAGAGGAAATAACCTCGACCGCCCGGTCAAAGTCAAGCAAGCGGGATTCCGCGCCCGCGGAATTCCAAAGGGGCAAAGGACAATGACCGCCCGGTCAAAGTCAAGCAAGTTGGATTCCGCGCCCATAGAAACCCAAAGGGGAAAAGGAGAATGACCGCCCGGTCAAAGTCAAGCAAGATGGATTCCACGCCCACGGATTCCAAAGGGGTAGACGGGGCTTATCCACTCAGGATGAGATCACGGAAAACAAAGCGATAACCCTAGGATTATTCCCCTGGAAGGAAATGCAATATGCTGATAGCCAAGGATGCGGTGCGGAGATTGGCACTCTTGTCGAGATGCATGTTCGGATTTCTTGTTTGCTATGATTCCTCACTTTGCTCAAAGGTGAGGACTTATGTGCAAAAATCCACAACTTTTGGGTTTTACTGTAATTTACCCAACCAAACTGCTTCTGATTGCTGTACTGCGACTGTGTTGTGACACTTGAGATTCTACTTTATATCGACAAATGTCTACTCTGAAACAAACTTCCCGTGTCTTTCCGGGATTGATTTGCAATTTTACAAAATGTAGGGGGTTTTCTGCAAATTACCCCACATGGTGCATTTTGTGGGCCACGTGCTGGATACTGCATATTCTGCACTTGATGTTTGAGCTGTGAGATGATAAGGGCTGGAACGCAATTGTCACGATCATTTTGCATTTTTGCACTCTGACTTATTTCTCGTGCGGGCCCCACTGGCCAACTGCCATAACTACCAAGATTTTCTCCTTGCTGCTTGGAACTGCTTGGTAGTGCAAAGAGTTGCATGCTGCTTGGTCACGTTGATGCATCTTATTTTTTCCAAGGCGTCAAGCATAAGCCTCTTATGAAGGAAAAATTAAAATTTCCTTCCCTCCAACACAGACCCGCGCCTCTTCCCCTTCTCCATTCTCTTCTCTCTTCACGCGAAAGGGCCGCGTCTTCCACCTCCTTTCCTCCTATAGTGGTGGCACCCACTTCCTGTCCTTGCAGCGGCGGCGCGTGCAGAGTGCGCTGAGGGAGTGCTCGTGGCTGGTGCACGCGTGAGGCGCGTCGACGTGGTGCGGGGTG
This sequence comes from Posidonia australis, assembly GCA_024699735.1. Classification (NCBI taxonomy): domain Eukaryota; kingdom Viridiplantae; phylum Streptophyta; class Magnoliopsida; order Alismatales; family Posidoniaceae; genus Posidonia; species Posidonia australis. The sequence goes on along the minus strand of JAMKQA010008047.1, from coordinate 10,981 downwards.
CAGCGGCGACTGACGGCGGCGACATGGATTAGACTCTCCAGGATTGGCTGGACAGCAGCTCGCCGGCGAGGGTAAGTTTCGAGTCTTCCTCCCCCTCTTTTTTGCTTGCCCTGTTCTTCTCTTGCTGCGGCTGGTCAGCGGTTGGAGGTCCCCGACGGACCTAGAACGGCAGGCCCGTTCCGTGCGGGTTGCGACGGTGGACTGGCAAGGCTCGGGTTGCAATTGCGGCGGCGGGCAGCAGCGGTTGGGACTCCCGCGAGCTGGTGGCTCTCGGGCTGCAGGTGCGATGGCTGGCTGTGGCAGTTGGGCTCAGGCGAACTGCACTGCACGGTGGCTGTTGGATTAGGAATGCTGGCATGCCAAGAAGGCGTGGGCTGCTGGTGGCACTGACTGGCTACCGGCGATGCTCCAACGGTGCTTCGACGGTGGGGGCTGATGAGTTGGCCGTGAAGCTCACTGGTTTGGGCGAATATTGCCATTGCTGTGTTTAATTTCATACTGCTGCATTTCTTTGATTTTATTGTTGATTCTCTGCATTGAAATTACTTGATTGTTTTCATAACCAGCAAATACTGATATGCTATTGCTTTTACTAAAATGCCCAACATTTTGCCATTTTGCCAATGACTGTAATGCCACATTCTGATTTCGACGCTTTGCATCTTATTTCGCCTGTTGCTGCTATTTGACTTTCTTTCTGTAGGATGATTCAGTTCCTGAGGTGGGAACCCCATAGTCTTCAGGGGACATGCCTTCTAGTTCTCGTTCCGGGCGAGGAGGCGGTTCTTCGAGGTCGCAGGCCTCCGGTAGCTCGACGCCTGCTACCCCTGCTGAGGTAAGCTCGAACGGAACATTAGAAGAATATTCAAATCCGGTATTTGCTGACATTTGCATTTTCAGGAGTCTGGAAACTTCGAGGGGCGGCTGTTGAGCGACCGTCATATCTGCGAGAGCCCCGAGGTTGAGGTAATTCTTTGCCTTGATCATTATAAATTACTTTTTTCTATCTGCTTTTGTGCTTTTGGTTCTGACCTGGCTCTAAATATGTGCTTGATATTTCAGGAGGGGGATGCAAACCGGATCATGAAGTGCCACTAGGGTCCGATGCTCGAGCATTTCCACCGTCTGTCGGAGTTTCTGCAGGACTTTCTCCATCATCAGTCTCCGTTTGGTGGTTTGCTGCTCCTTCCCATCATCCACGGCCACTACAACTTCTTCCGAGCCATGGTAGAGAGGTGGAGGTTTGAGACACACTCCTTCCACTTCCCCTTTGGTGAGCTGACTGTTTAGCCCGATCAGTGGGCTCTGCTGATGGGCCTACCTTTTGGTGACGAGCCCATTATTGGTGAGACCACCCACGGCTTTCACCTCGTGCCTGCACATCTTGGCCATGTCCCTCCTAAGCCGCCTAGGGGGAAGCATATGATCACAGTGGGGTGGTGAAGGGAATGGGACAAGTTTTGGCCCAACCCCGAGCCTGGCAGTGAGGAAGCAGATTTTGTACTGAGGCATTTTCTGCTGGAGCTGCTGGCCTTAATCTTCTGTGATTCGTCGGCCTACTGCATCCATGCTGACTGGATTGCATACCTGACCAACCTGGAACACCTGGATCATTATGACTGGGTTGGTGCTAGCTACACTTGGCTGGTCTGTGGGCTTGACAACGTGGTCAAGCTGAGGCGCTGCTCTTACGTGGGGCTGTACCCTCTGCTGACTGTAAGTGTTTGCTTCTGTTACTTTGCTGAATAAATTTCTTTTATGCTTTATATTTGATAACTTCCCTGCTTGCATTTACAGTAATGGATCATGGAGCACATCACCAGGGGGCATTGCTTTGGCCGCCTGCGGGATGAGCTTCTACCCCTTCCCCGCCAGTGGGTCGAGCCTGACCACCGGGCTGCTGCTGGGGTGTTCAGCTATGAGTCCTACCGATATCTGCTGGACCTGGTAGAACTCGAGGATGTAAGTCTCCTCTGCTTTTAACTTTGCATATCTGTTGTATTTTCTTTGCTTACACTTCTGTTTCTGTAACAGGTTCACCTATGCCCATTCGCTCGATATGATGGCTTCGATTGGGCTCCCTCGATCTCTGGCCGCGTTCTAAGGGATAAACAGGTGAGATTCTACTGCATGAAGAAGTCGGCCCTCTACCTCCCAGGGCGTGTGCGGCATCAGTTCTCTGATGTATTCTGCATTCCTGCCCCTCCTCCTCCTGACATGGACCGCCCGGCCACGACTCGTTCGGCTGCTAGACGTCGGCACGTAGCTGCCATGGCTTCCCAGGATAGGCACATCCTTCGAGAAGTCAACTATACAGACTACCTTGCTTAGTACCGGCGTGTGGGGAAGCCATACCTGTTTGAGGAGGTTGTGCGGGATAGCTAGCGTGGGATGTGGTATGCATCCATCTGGGCTCAGGTATAGAACTTCCATTTCTGCTTTCCTTTGCTTTTGCATGAACTATGATAATCTGACATTTGCCTTGATTCATAGGGCTTCGAGGAGCAATTTGGAGCCTTCTATGCTGACATCCGCCGAAAGCGGGTAAAATTCTTATTTTGCAAACTGCCTTATTGAATATATCTGATGCTTTTGCTATTTTGCAGGAACTACGCTAGCGCAACATTGTTCGGGTATGCTTCCCTTTCCTGGTACTGCTACTGCTATATTTAAAATTCTCATTTCTAACGCATGTTCGCTTCTATAGCAAGATTTCCCTACCGAGAGGGCGAATGTAGACACCTGTGGGGACTTCACCATGGAGGCGTCTGAGGAGGACTGTTCAGACACCGAGGTCACCCAGGCGGTTCTCAACTCTGCTCCTTATTCTCAGGTTGCCGTTGCTGCTCAGTGGTCACGCCGACTCACTCGAGGAGGCAACAGGACCTTGGTTGAGTACTTCCAAAAGGCGGCGTTTGATGAGGAAGACTAAGAGGAGGAGTAGTTTTTGTTGTATTTTGCTGAAAATTTTGTAAAAACACTGTGTATCATTTTTGAAAATATATAAGATATCCCTGGATTTTGCGATGTGCCCCTCGGGGTCTTTGTAAGTGCAGGTTGTATGCAAACAGATACTCCATGCGAGGTTAAGCAAATGGCGCTGATTTTGGCGAGGTAGACAATCTGAACTGATGCTGTTGAATTTTTCTGTCTTTCTTGGGCGCCACTTATGTGCGCTGCCTAGGTGCGGTAGCTTCCTGCGCCATATAGGTGCGTCCCCAGAAATGGCGATTTTTGTTTCCTTTCCTGATACAAATCCCTGCTGCTTCACTATAAAAATCTCATTTTTTACGAGAAAAGACGCCGCCTCTCATGAAGAAAAACACATTAGACCTCGATTTTGCTTCTGCAACTCCGTTTCTCTACACGGACGCATAATGGTATGGTTTACTATCATTTTCTGCTACCTTGCTTTATGCATATTTCGTTATTTCTCTCATAGCAGATGTCTATGCATGATCCTCTTTACATAACTAATACTTTGCTGGATTTTATACAAGTTTTCTCTGTTATCTTTGCTAGCTTTTTGCAAATTATGTATTATATTATAAATTTTTTCTGCATCTATGCTATTCTGTAGATTTTCTTTCACTTTTTCAGCAGATTTTTTTTGCCTTGTTCTCTATATTGCCACAGATTTTGCTTGCAGTTCTTTGTATTGTACCAGAATGACAGATTTCTCCTCTGTTTTGCATGACAGATTTGTTCCTCAGCAGATTTTCTTGTATTTACTGTTGGCTCTTGCATTTTGTCTACTTTGTTTCTTATGAACAGGATTTTCTTGTATATGCCTTTACACTTGATTTTTGCATGCAATATACCGCTAATCTTTTCCTGCATCTCTTACTGCCATGGCTAATTATGGCTTGTATTTGCAGAGTTATCCAACCATGGAGACCCCGAAGTTCTGCTCGGATGCTTTGCGCGGCTGGATTGACGCATTGATGTCTACTGACCGAGAACAACTGAAGACCTAGGGCATATCATCCTCCCTCCTCAGTATTGCCAAAGTAGAGGTTAATTGGCATCTGCTATGTGCCATGGCCCGTTTCTGGAAGCCAGCCTTGCACGTGTTTCACTTCGGGCAGGTGGAAATGACCATCACCATGGAGGAGGTCAGGCGCATCTGCGGCTTATCGCCATTTCTATCTCCCTCTGTATTTTTCTGCCACGACAGCTATGTCCACATCGTGAGCCGTCTCACGGGCGTTTTCAAGGAAGAATGTGAGAAAAGCATTGTCTACCGGGATGGTCCTACACCCATGATACACCTAGATTACTTTGACAGCATCATTGGTGCCCGCTCCTTGAAGCCTCTATGGCTCTTCTGCTTCGTGCTGCGCTTCCTCAGGGAGCTAATTTTCAGTCACGATCGGACAACTATGGCTATTGAGGTGGCCGAGATAGCCTAGGCGGTAACGGCTCGCCAAACCGACCTGGCTCCGATTCTGCTTGCTGAAACTTTTGTAGGCTTGGACCGGGTGTTGAGGCGCTCTCGCCATGTCTATGGATGTGGCGCTCTGGTGCAGGTAAGCAGATCATCTAACCATTAATAATATTCTGCTGTGCTTTAATTAACCATAGCTCCTTTTTACCAGGTCTGGTTTGCTGCTCACATGGGGATGAAGATTCTGCGTCCCCAGCCTTGCGTCTTTGAGGCCTACAGCCGCACCCATCACTCGAGGTCACTCCCGGGGGTGCTTGAATTGTGTGACAAGCTGCGGAATCTCGATGCGGATTCTGTGATGTGGTGCATCATATCTTCTACATCACAGAACTTCACTGCCTTTTTGAACACCACGAACATGCGACTCGTGGTCCTCCCTGGATTTTCTGGAGGTGTGGAGTACCATCCCGTCTGGGTTCTTCGCCAGTTCGGCTTTTGTCAGGACTCCATAGAGCAAAGCCCCTGCCCTGATAGGCTGAAGAAGTATGTAGCGAGTTCCTTCGCATCCACTACTGAGTTGGCCCGATTGATGAGTGCTGGCATCAAGTCTTCCATTCTTGCCTTCGTCAAAGGCTCAGGCTGCACAGCTAGATATGAGGCGGAGATGAGAGAGACGTGACCTCTGAGCGAGGATCCGCATAGTGGCAGCGATAGCATGGAGGGTAGCAGTTCTAAGAGGCCTCGAATTGATTATTGATATTTGTACTCATGATGGGACATAATAACATTGATATTGCTTGGCATTGCTTACTGATTCTTGCAAGTCCATATCTGCTGACCAGGATTAATATGTTTCTGATTTCAAATTCCTCCATTTAAAAGAAGTGACCATCATACCCCCGGCTAAATGCCTGCTTGCTCAAACCACGACCCATAAGGCAGCTGACATGCCCCTGGTCGAAATATGAGCAAAAATGCCTTGCAAAGTGAATGCAATCTATGTTTTGACTAAAAAAAATGTGCCTTAGCTAAATGCTTACGCGACTCATATGGCAGCTGACATGCCCCTGGTCGAAATGCAAATAAGATGCCTTGCAATTATGCTTAAGAATGCGCTCTAGCTAAATGCTAACACGACTCATAAGGCAGCTGACATGCCCCTAGTCGAGATGCGAAAAAATGCTTTACAAAATAAATCATGCTGTGCAAATGCAAAGAAATGGCGAATAGATACATTGGTGCCCTCAGCGCCAAGGAAGCCTGTTTTGCCTGCAATAGGAGGTGACACTGTCCTCGACTCATGTGACACTAACCTAGGCACTTAGGTTATTTGTGGCTCTCCCTTAGATTTATGGGCTTCATGCCAAATGCTTAGGGTCCTATACCTACTCTTTTGAGGATTCATTTTTTTCTTTTCTCCCTCATAGGCATGCCAACTGACCCTACTCCTGCTTGGAGGTAATAAACACTTATACTGAGGAGGGTGGCTACTGCTTCTGTTGTGCTAAAGGAGTGGCTAGTCCCTTTGATCATTTGGGCATAGTAAGTGCGTGCTTCTACTCCTCTCCAAGCTAAAAGGTAGGAGTAAGGTTGTTTGCATGCCTCTCTCGGTGGAGCTCAACTTCTGTCTACTACTTCTGTCTTCCTATTTCTTTTTATGCTCCTAGGGTTGCTCACTCTCTTTCTAGACCTAACATTTTAACTCCCTCACGAGATATAGGTCCCATGGGAATTTGTACACTTAGCCCACTCCTCAAGAATCTCTCCCTTACATCCTAAGCTCTTAGGATAGTGGCACATGAGGAGGACTTGACACATCTTTCGCAGGCAGGCTCCCAATTTTCCTCATTGGGCAATGATAATGTTAAAGAAAGGAAAAAAATATGAATGCAAAGAATTGTTTATGCTGTGCAATGATGCATGACTCACGGTGCAAGACATTGGGATCAGTTGAGAGTCATTGATAGTACTTCTTTAGATAGGAGGCATTGACGGGCTCTGATTGCTCTGTATGGTCCATGCCTTCTAGAATGACTGCTCCCCCTGACAGGGCTTCTTTGAACACAAAAGGTCCTCGCCAGTTGGGCATAAATTTTCCCCGTGTATCTGGCAAATGTATGGCATGCAGGACCAAGTCTCCTGACTCAAAGTGTCTCGAACGGACTTTCTTTTGATATGCTCGGGCCACTCTCTTCTGATAGCATTGGGCATGATGTAGGGCTTGCAACCTATGCTCATCAATTATGTCCAACTGAACATTGCGGTCCTGTACCCACTCAGCCTCCTCTACCTCTGCCTCCTTCAAGATCCTTAACGAAGAATCTCAACTTCAAAAGGGAGGACTGCTTCCATGCCGTACACCAGGGAATAAGGTGTTGCTCCTGTGGAGGTCCGGATGGAGGTTCTATAGGCCCATAATGCATAAGGCAGCTACTCGTGCCAATTCTTGTGAGTCTCGGCCATCTTTTTCAAGATCTTGACTAGATTCTTGTTAGCCGACTCCACTACTCCATTCATCAGGGGTCGATAGGGGGAGGATCTATGATGCCTGATTTTGTAGCTGTGGAGGAAATCCTCAACTCTTTTTGCTATGAAGTTCGTCCCATTGTCTGAGATGATAGCAAACAGAACCCCATATCTGGCGACAATGTTGTTCTTGATAAACTTTTCTGTGACTGTTTTGTAGGATGTCGCCTCGACCCATTTTGTGAAATAGTCAATGGCTACCAAAATATAGCGGTGCCCATTGGATGCAGCTGGAAGAATGGCCCCAATAACATCAATGCCCTAAGTAGAGAATGGCCACGGGGATGACATGTTATGCAGTTGCTGAGGGGGAGCGTGTATAAAATTGCCTTGTATTTGGCAATTGTGGCATCTCCTGACAAAATGGCAGCAATCTGTTTCCATGGTAGACCAGAAGTACCCCTACAGCATGATCTTCTTGGCCAGGAGGATCCCATTCATGTGTGGGCCGCAGGTGTGGACTTTCAGCATTAACTCATCTGCCTCCTTTTCGTCTACGCATCTGAGAAGCATCTGGTTGTAAGATCTTCTGTATAGCTGCCCGGCCCCAAGCACGTATTTGGATGTCAACCGTGTCAGGGTGTTCTTGTCTGAAGCAGAAATGCCCGGAGGGAAGCTGCCAGTCTCCAGAAAAGCTTTAATATCATAATACCATGATAATTCAACAGATGATGGTGCTTCCTGGATATGCATACAGTGTTCTGGCTGCTCAATGCTCGTGACTGAGATGTCTACAGCTTGTGCCTCTGGGAGCGACAACCACGATGCCATAGTTGCCAGGGCGTCTGCATATGCGTTTTTGGCCCGCTTCATAAAGGAAAATCTGACATCTTCAAATTCTTCAGTCAATTTCAACAGGTGCTCATGATATAATACCAGCTTCTGGTCCTTTGTCTTCCAGTCACCAATGACTTGGGAAATAACTAGCATGGCATCGCCAAACACATGAAGCTCTTGGGTGCCTTGGTCCCTGGCTACTTCTAAGCCCAATATGCAGGCCTCGTACTCGACTTCGTTGTTGGTGCATTCAAATGTCAGCTTTCTTGCAAAAGGGATAAGCTGTCCTTGCGATGTTGCTAAAACTACACCGATGCCTCTTCCTCTTTCATTGACTGCACCGTCAAAATAGAGGCACCATTGCCGCTCGTTCTGAGGTCCCTCCGGCTCATCATCACCCATTGCAAATAAGATATCCTCGTCTGGGAACTGGGTCTGCAGGGGCCGATAATCCGGCAATGGTAAGTCGGCCAAATGATCTGCCATGGCCTGTCCTTTCATGGACTTCTGCGTGACAAAGGTGATGTCGTATTGGGATAACATCACCTGCCCACCATGGCTGGCTTCTGGAACAAATATTTGATAGGGTCATGCTGACATAACAGGAGGATCGGGTACGCCATCATATAATGCCGGAGGCACTGGGTGGCCCACACCAGGGATAAGCAGACTTTCTCTATCGGGCTATATTTGACCTGGCAGTCGTTGAACTTTTTGTTGAGGTAATAAATAGCTTTCTCTTTATGCCCTGATTCATCATGCTGCCCTAGGACTGCGCCCATGGAATGCTGTGTTGTGGAGAGATATAATAGTAGAGGGCGTCCTGGTGTGGGAGGCACTAAAACTGGAGGCTTCACCAGCAATTGCTTTATCTTGTCGAAGGCAGCTTGACACTCCTCGTTCCAAGAAGTCTGAGCATTCTTCCTTAATAGCTTGAATATGGGCTCACATATAGGTGTAAGCTACGCAATGAATCTGCTGATGTATTGTAGCTTGCCCAATAAACCCCTAATTTCTTTCTCAGTGGTGGGAGGAGGCATGTCAATGATTGCTTTAGCCTTGTGAGGGTCCACTTCGATTCCTCTCTGACTGATGATGTAGCCTAGCAGCTTTCCAGAGGATACCCCGAATGCACACTTATTGGGGTTTAAGTGGAGTTTGTACTTCCGCAGGCGTTCAAATAGTTTTCTCAGACATGAGAGATGGTCCTCGGCCTCTTTGGATTTGGCAATCATGTCGTCGACATATACTTCGACCTCTTAATGCATGAGATCGTGGAACAAAGCTGTCATGGCCCTCTGGTAGGTTGCGCCTGCATTCTTCAACCCAAATGGCATTACTCTGTAACAGAAGACTCCCCATGGAGTGATGAAGGACGTCTTCTCCATATCTTCTTCTGCCATTCTGATCTGATTGTACCCAGAAAACCCGTCCATAAAAGACAACATTTTATGCCCTGCAGTATTGTCTACCAGGATATCGATGTGAGGGAGCGGGAAATCATCTTTGGGGCTTGCATTATTAAGATCCCGATAATCTATGCACATGCGGACCCGTCTGTCCTTTTTGGGTACTGGGACCACATTGGCGAGCCATTTAGGATACAGTACAACTTTAAGAAAATGGACCTTGTACTATTTCGTAATCTCCTCTTTGAGCTTTAAAAGCCACTGAGGTCGCCATCTGCGGAGCTTCTGCTTAATTGGCTTGGAAATCGGAATTAGTGGCAATGTATGAACTACCACTTCGATGTCCAGTCCCACCATGTCATCATAGCTCCATGCGAAAACATCTGCATATTCTTTTAGGAATGCTATGAATTCTGCTTTTGCTTGTGGTGATAGATTGGCACTGATGCGTGTTTCTTTGACTTCCTCTGCCGTGTCAATGTTGACAAGCTCCGTCTCTTCTTCAACATGAAGATTTGGGCCTTCGGGATCATCATCAAAGGATGGAATTTGCATGGGCTCCTCCTCACTGTCATCATCCTCCTCTTCGTAGGCAATCAATTCTGACAGGATCTCCTTTTCGAATGTCGGATCAGTGATGTCTACTGAAAAGACCTCCTTTGACTCTACGCCCTGACGGCGTTTGAGGACTGTCACAGTGACCTTTGTATTTTTGTGCCGACATTGCAATGCTGCTCGTGCTTCCCCGTCTGTACGACCTGAGGAGCTAAAAGTTTCTACCTCCAATGCAGATGCCTTTTTATTCTGATTTCTGCTGACTGTACAGAATCTTGTTTGTTGGCGGCTGCTCTGCTACTGCTCGGTGGGGCTGCCATCTGTCCCACTCGTGCTCGCTTCATCCTGATCCTCACCCTCGAGGCGAGGCCTATGCTGCCAATACCAACTAGATCCGCCTCCTAACTGATAGGAGATTGACTCCACTGGTCTAGTATCCCTCTCATCTGCTTCTTGTAGGACCATGATTGAAGCCTGGTCCTGGGGTGGTACCGGTGAATCTACTGGTGTTGCGGTGGCAATCGCTTTGCCCTTCCTTCTGCAATTATGCTCTGCCATATCCTCTTCAAGCATGTCTAGCTGCTCCTGAAATAACAAATTCAGATCCCCGATATCGTCATCTGAATCTGTCTCTTGGACCGGAACCTGAGCTGCTGACTGCTCTGCTTGCTCTCTGCTCTGCTGTTCTGGCTGGCTGTAACCTGGACACGAACCCTCTGGGCAAATCCAGGCTGATGATGATGATACTGCATTGGAACTGCGGTTCGGATCCATAATGCCTGTGCTGATAAAGTTGGATAAATCTCGTGGAATAACAATTCTGGAAGGCTTACCCCGACGCCGCGATCGCTTTTGACTGCCTCGTTCATATCCCAAACCGTCTTTCTCTATCCACTCTTCGACTTCGATCGGCTCGGCGATTCCCTCACCTTAAAGCCCAAGAGGCGATCCTTCCTCATATCCCCATTTGCGACACAGGTTGTCGATCATCAAGTGGGGGTTACCATAGGTGACCAAACGGTCGGCAAACTCTGACGGAGGAATAAAATAAACTGGCTCGAACCGATTAACCCAAAAAAGAACATCGGTTGGCTTAGGATCAAAATGAATAGTTTGTGGGGTCAGAGATGAGACAGACTCAACCTTCTCCATGTCTTTTGCCAGGAAAACAATGACATTGTCATCCAACAGAATTTAATCATGTGATGGAGGGTTGAAGGAATAATTTGATGCTTGTGAAGCCAAGGGCGTCCAAGCAAGAGGTTAAAAGAAGGTTCAATGTCAACGACGTAGAATTCCACGTCGAAGTGGGCAGGGCCAATGGTTA
>JAMKQA010008046.1:0-22650 GCA_024699735.1 Posidonia australis | reverse complement strand
ACTAGAGACAAATGCTCATAATTCCCTCTAGTTAAAACACACAAACTCAGATGAACAATTAATAAGGCATAACTAGAGACAAATGCTCATAATCCCCTATGGTTTAATAAAACGCAAGTAAAAGACACCAAAGCATATTGCATGTTTGATCGTATAGGGCATGCATCTTCTCCTCTCGGTCTACCCATAGTTTGCGAAGGACGATCCTAGCATCCCGTTCTATAGCTTTGCCGTAGAGCGTGTTGTTAGTTTGTCTCCCCTTGTTCGGGGTCATGTCGGTGCTAGTAGAAGGTACGGCTCCTTGCTACTGCAGGAGACGAGGCCACCAACACACCACTCGTTCACTGCCTACGCTTTGGCCAGGATTTAGAACGGGGACCTTACTTTCTGACCAAATTCAAAAAACCCAAACCCATGAGTGTGTCCCATATGGTTCGCTCCATGTGGGACATGCATGGTGTGAGAGAGCATGTTAGTAGCATTCATGTGCATGTGTGCCATTCATGCCACCCTAACAAACAATTGCATAGCTAACTTATTTTCTTGTGTTGTCTCGTCTTCACCTTTTTCACTCTTTCTCTCTTTTCCACTGACACCTTAGGTTCTTTTCCTTTTGCTAGGAATAGAGTTCTTTGTGCGAGTTCCTAGCTCTAAGCCTGGGAGTTCCTTTCTGTGACCTCGGTCTTGAGGCATTATTCTTGACTGTTTGTTCTCGAGCTATTCATCACTTCCGACGACAGATCCTCGTAGGCGTCGTCCTTTCAATTGCAATCACAGCCCTGTCTTCACCCGTTCGCGGTCCATTATGGCCCAACGAGCTTCTGAGACCTCTGCACTAGCTACTCTAAAGGGGATTCCTATTTCTCCCCCTCCTCATTCTTTTGCCATTTCATCACTCATTCCTTCATCGCTCCATGGTGGCTTCTATCCGGCAGCTGGAGTTCCTCGCCCTCTGATTTCGGGACACTGGCAGACTTTTATTGGTCTGAAGACTGCAACGAAAGCGGTTACCATGACAACTTCTAGGGCATCTGATCTAACAATGCCCAGTCCTTCTATTGACCCTCATTCATTTGATACCCAATTGGCTACGATTGTCTTTTCAATAGGAATTCAGCCTGCTGCATCATTGAACCTACAGGCCCCTATGACATCCCTGCCGCTTGATCTTCCAGCCCTTAGTACCGCTGTTGATGGTTCTGCCTTTACAGTCTCAGCAGCTTCTAGCCTTTGCACAGAGGTTGCAAAGCATGGGTTTCTCTTTGGATCCCACTTTGACTGCGCCTGTTTGTCCCATTCTCGAGGATCCCGTTCCACCTGCTCAGGCACTTGATGTAGCACCAGTCACTCCACCACTGCAGTTGTCGCCACAGCTTCCCGCTATCCCGACAACGGGCGTAGCCACTCTGCCTATAGCATCATATCCACAACGTGCACAGCATATTCCTCCTTCAATTGGTGGTCAGCCTCTTGGGCTGGCAGGAGTACATCGGCCTACGAACCCGACCATACTGGTTCAGCAGCTGCTGCTCCCACACACAACTACACGCACCGCACAACATAACATTTCAATACCTTCGCATCAGTTTCAGGCCTCAGCATGCACACCACCACTAGCATACACACACGGGTACGCTAGTCATCACACCACAGCACCAGGTGGTGAGATGATAGATCTGGAGGACCACACGGGTGCTATTGACACAACGTACGCGGGACCTACCCTGGCTGCACACACAATGTCAGCAGCAACGTTTAATGCACTTTTCACCAGGATGAACGACCTGGAGAAAGCTCTCAGACAAGTGCAAGGCGGGGACCGCCAGTCTTTCTCTTTCCGGGACCTCTACTATTTCCCAGAGGCGGTACTCCCACCGAACTTCCATATCCCGGAATTCGAGAAATATAATAGGAAGAGTTGCCCAATTTCACATCTTCGGGTGTACAGTGGCGATCTCGCTCAGCTCTAGGCTGACAAGAGACTTCTCATTCGCCTTTTCCAGAAAAGTCTTACAGGTCCAGCTCTGAAGTGGTTCACATCGCTGGATATGACCACCATCAAGACTTGGAATGATCTGAGTCAAGCTTTCCTAGAATAGTACTCTTTTAATCTTGACATGGTCTGAAAGCGCGAGGACCTAGTCGCTACCAAGTAGAAATCCTACGAGCCGTTCGGGGAGTACGTCTGTTGCTGGCAAGCCCTCGCTTCACAAGTGCGTTATAGACCATCTAACGAGGAGTCTATCGAAATAATTATTCAAGGAGCATTGCCAGCCATTAGGGCCCTGATTGCCCATTTCCACCTTCAAGGAGCATTCAGCCCATTTCCACCTTCATTGCCCTGATTCAAGGAGGCACCCGCGTTGAGAGGTCACTCAATAGTGGAAGCTTCCCTACGCTAGCAGCATTCGCCAAGCAGACTATGGCTACCAGCGGAACCAGTAATAATAACAATGGCAACAGTGGATCTAACACTGGGTTCAGCCGGAAGAGGGAGTCTACTAGGATTACTGTGGCATACGTAGGAGCTCCTGCTATGCCAACCAATATGGTGAGCCCGCCAGCTCAGAATCAGGTCATTTATTCTCCTGCATCTAAAGCACCACACACTTCACAAATCACTACCACCGTCGAGCCGATCTACCAGCCAGCACCGGTAAGGCAAAGGCGTTACCTGGGACCTAGGTGGTTCCCACGACCTGAGAGAGACTACACTCCTCTGGTTGAGCCGCTGACCGTCATATTTCCTAAGGTAGCATCATTACTGATGCTTCTAGAAATCCACCCACCTCCAAACCCTATTCCACCATGGTTTAAGGCGGATTTATTTTGTAGTTACCATAGAGTCGCGGGGCACTCTACGGATAATTGCTATACATTTCGGAATGCTATTCAGAACTTGGTTGACCACAAGGCTATCACCATTAACACACAGGAGGTAGAGCCTAGGCCCGCTGCATGGACACCTCACTCATCTACATCCACATCTAGCAACATAGTCAGTCAACCTTTGCCTGAGCATGCGCCGGGAGCTTCAGGAGTTTATTTCCTTTCTTCGGATGAGGTTGAATCTTTTGATCCTTCTTTCCTCATCCATGATGTCTCAGATCCATTCTCTTATCAGCTGAGTCAATCCTGAATTGAACCTTCTAATTCTGTAGTCTCTTTAGTGTCGCTCCATACTGTCCATTTTGACTCTAGACCCTCTGATATGCTCTACCATGTCGACCGTTTTGAACCGGTCAATTTTATTCCGATTCTCAAGCATGCCAGTCATTTGGCCCCTTTTGGCAACCCCTTTTTGATGGTCAAGAATCTGTGTCAGAGATGGGGGTATGAGAATGAAGCACCTCTCGGGCCGAATGGCCAAGGAATCACAGAACCAATTGCCGCGGAGAGAAGACGCAAGTTTGAAGGACTGGGATACGAGCGCAAGCCGCAAGACAGATACACAAAGCGTCGTAAATTTCAAAAGCTCATTATTCCACGAGATTTAAACAATTTTGTCTGTGCGGCATTGCTGGATCCCAATCAGAGTTTGATGCTTGCAGTGCCCGAGCCAAATAAGTCGATCAGTGAGCCAGAATGGGTATGCATAGAGGACTACTACTCGGAGGAGGAAATTAGGGATTTCGGAATGGGTTCAACATCATCCGTGTCCCCAGGGATAGCCATGCTAACATTGCAGCCTCTAGAGTCAACAGAAGGTCTGTCTACTAATCCGGCTACAGTTTGGGATGCAGTAGGGGCGGAATCAGCAGTAACAGCTTCAGAGCGATAGTCAGTTTTGAGGGGATTACAACCAGTACAGCCAGAATCAGAACCTGAGGTGTTGAGGACTACCAGTGCGTACTATGTGGATTTTGCTTCCGATGAAGAGGAGGGAGATGCCGTGGTAGCTCAGGTGGATAACATGCTCAGTGATCTGGAGGTTCTATTTCAGAAGCAGTTATCAATACTGGCTGAAGATGTGCAAGATGAACTGAGGCCCAAGAAAGGGAAGGTGGTAATGATCAAGGACACAGAGGAACAAACAGTTGCACCGGGTCAGTCTGCTATCTTGACCCTTGAAGAGAACAAGTTTTTGAGCGCTAGACCAGAGCAGTTTATCTCTTATCAGTCGGGAGGCGAGTATAGGTGGTACTATCAGACTTGGCCCCACTTGAGCAGTGGGGTCCAAAAGGAAAGAACCTGAGCTATGCTAAGGAAGGAACTCGGGCGGCAGTACTCAAATCAGTCAGACAAAAGATAGCTGCCCACCTATTGCACATGCTGTACAGAGACAACATGATAGCAAGAGCTTTTGTTCATCAAAGGTAGAACAGTCAGACACAAGCTCAGAAATATCAGAGCTAGGAATCATCAAAGGTGCATACAAGAAAACTAGGGTTACAGTGACCATTTTGAAAAACCATCAGAGGCTGTTATCCTTGAAGACATGGATTGCATCGAATAGTCAGAGCTAGTTAATTCATGCTACCTGAAAAAGTACTACCAGTGATCTCACTCTGCGACACCAACATTTTCCTTCATGCATGCATTCATGCTCTTCCTACATTCATGTAGCTCTGCATCACAACACACATTAATTCTCATACAGTATATGCATATATAGGGCGTAGTTTGCTTGCATCAGTACATGCAGGGATCTTAGCCCAATGATGATAGGCGGAATAAGCTTGCCAATGTGGGGAATGTGTAGTACCTCCTCAGGTAGATACTATTCAGGAACCTAGAGAGTGAGGGAGCCACCTTTCATTGTGAATTGGGTGAAGTATCCAAGCTCTTAAGGGGCCCTACACCTCCTAGAGGGAGATAAAATGTCAGGGGTGAGAATGAGAGCGTGAGAAATGTGAAAAAAAAATATATCTATGAAAGGACATAAAAGAATAAGAAGTCAGAAGTTGCAGATAGAAGTCCGCCCTAAAGAGAGAGGCATGTCGGGTAGCTCTGTCCCTCTAGTTTATCTTGGAGAGGAGTTAGAGTGAATACCTGGGTGAAATGTCCAAAAGGGCCTAGCCAACCCTTTAAACAAGCAACAACTCCCCACCATAGACCAGGTACCTATTACCTCCAAGCCAGGGATAGGGTGAACCCACACGCCTATGAGGGAGAAAGAATAAAGAATAAGTAAAATAAAAAAGTAGGGGTATGGTCCGATGGGGTTTGGAATGGAGCCCAAAACACAGTGACCCATTTCCAGAGAGCCATCCAACAACTAGGGGCTTGGATAGAGTGTCGTGAGGTCTGGAGTTGCCATTCCTTTATACTTGGCAATAGGCATCCCAATGCTGAGGGCACCAATAAGATCCAACAAATCATTTAGCATGCATACATTTCTTCTTGTAAACATCATCCTAATAAACGTCGCAGAGTGTTACTTGGCTCTCTTGTCTTGAATGTGACAACGTCTTTCAATTCGAGAGAATCAAGAGGACATCGCCTAAACCAAGGGCATGTAAGCTGCTCTCGTTGGTTAGGGCCATTTATGTCAAACCAAGGGCATGTCAGCTGCCCTATAGTTAGACACACTGAGCCAGTACCCGACCGGGGCCATGTAAGCTGCTTTGATTGGTTAAGAGTCATCCATGTCGACCAGGGGCATGTCAACTGTCCTATGGTTACACGCATTGAGCCAACACTCGACCAGGGGCATGTCAGTTGCTCTACAGGTCGAAGATCCCCAATGGTTGGTTGGGTGGCGCAGTCATCAAACAATCCCATTCCCCAATTTTGCTGGTCATATCTCATTACTCGGGTAATTGGTTAAAACCAGTTGGGTAACCAGAACCTTCCCTCAGGACTATGCACAAGATTTAGTTTGTTCAACAACTCCCTATTCGGTTAGCTGCAGTCTTCAGTTCTGGGCCAATTTCTCTAATTCTTTCAATACCATTTCAGCTTTTATCTGTCTGCTTTGGTTCTGCTTAGTGTTGTTGAATGAGGCAAAGTGGAAATCTGTTTCTAAAGAATATTATTTTGAACATGTCCTACAAGAGATCGTTTACCACTTATGAGGAGTCTTGAACCAAGAAAGCTGAGGTGCTTTACAGATCATGGGTTACCCCACAATGGTTGTGCCTACACAGTGCTCAGACGTTCTCCAGGCTTGGATCAAACAGTTAACTGAAAGTGATCGTGACAAGCTGTGGATTTGGGGAATCTCTACAAAGCTTCTGGATATTGCAAAGGAGGAGGTTTCTCGTTATTTTTTGTGTGCAGTTGCCCGATTATGGAAGCTGGATCATCACGTATTCCGCTTTGGGAGGATCGAACTGACTCCAATCCTGGAGGAGGTCCATAGAATTTGCTGTCTACAGAGGTTCCTAGGACCCATCGTATTTAGGCAGCGTGATGGGTATTCCTCAGTCTTGTGCGAGCTAACTAGCCTATCAACTGGTGAATGTGGTCGTCAGCTCATTTGTTCAGACAGACTCTCTCCCATGCTAAAACTAGCTTACTTTGACAAAGTGGCCGGAATGCGCACCTCCCTAGCGATGATCTATGGCTGAAGGGCTTTGTTGTCCGCTTCCTGGGAGAGTTGATCTTCAACCATGGTCGGATGGTTGTGGGTATTGAAGTTGCTGAGATTGCTTTGGCAGTTGTCACCCGATAGATAGATCTGACTCCAGTCATCCTGGCAGAAACTTATTGGGCGCTGGACCGATCGCTGCGTTGCTGTAGGCATTTTTATGGATGTGGAGCTTTTGTACAGGTATGGATGGCTGCACATCTGGGTGTAGAAGTCTAGCTCCCGCAATGATCAACCTTCAAATCCTACAGTCAAAGAGGCCATGCGTGCACGCTCACCTCAGTTCCAAAGGAGTACAAGCGATTAGAAAGCCTGACAGAACGGAAGATCATCTGGCGCATTATTCCCTCGGCTTCTCATGACTTTAAGGCTTTCTTCAATACAGCTGACATGCGGCTTATCGTCTTGCCAGGATTGACTGGTGGAGTAGAATATCACCCAATCCGTGTGATATGGCAGTTCGATTACCTGCAAGATGCCTTTGTTCAGGGGCAAATGCCAGCACAATTCCAGAAATACCCCTTAAGCTCCTACACTATGACTAAGGAGCTATCTCGCCTGCTCAGTGGCTCCATGCGATCAAAAGATCATGCAGTCGTAGAGGGGAAGAGTTGCACAGCAGATTATGAAGCCGAAGTCGAAGAGACCTGGCCAATCTGCAACACTGCCCCGAGTCGTATGCTCTTTGCCAAAACTTCGGGCTCCAAAAGAACCATAGATGATCTTGATTGATTGATCATGGTTGATGTGGAACGAAGATCGCCACCCTGAGAACATGTGCAAGACTAGTGCCAGACTCTACTTTCTTTTGCCTGTCGGCTTGGCACTGGGGACCACCCAAATAATAGCCGAGTATCTCATTTTATTGCCCCAATCTGGACGAATGAAGTCTTCATAGCTTCTTTGCCAGAAAAGGTGGTGTTTCTTTTACATTTGAGATTTTCCTATCCACGAATCGTTCCAAGAGGACGAATCCTAGTGTTCCTTTACATTTGAGATTTTCCCAACCACGGTTCGTTCCAATGGGATAGATCCTGGTGTTCTTTCACATTTGAGATTTTCCTATCCACGGTTCGTTCCAAGAGGACGGATCCTGGTGTTCCTTTACATTTGAGATTTTCCCATCCACGGTTCGTTCCAATGGGACAGATCTTGGAGTTCTTTTACATTTGTGATTTTCCTATCCACGGTTCGTTCTGATGGGACGGATCCTGGTGTTCCTTTTACATTTTGAGATTTTCCTATCCATGGTTCATTCCGATGAGACAGATCCTGGTGTTCCTTTTACATTTTGAGATTTTCCTATCCATGGTTTGTTTCAATGGGACGGATACTAGTGTTCCTTTTACATTTTGAGATTTTCCTATCCACGGTTCGTTCCAAGGGGATGGATACTGGTGTTCCTTTTACTTTTGAAATTTTCCTATCCACGGTTCGTTCCAATGGGACGGATCCTGGTGTTCTTTTACATTTGAGATTTTCCTATCCACGATTCGTTCCAATGGGACGGATCCTGTTGTTCCTTTTACATTTGATATTTTCCCATCCACGGTTCGTTCCAATGGGACAGATCCTAGTGTTCCTTTACATTTGAGATTTTCCTATCCACGGTTCGTTCCAAGGGGATGGATCCTGGTGTTCCTTTTACATTTTGTGATTTTCCTATCCACAGTTCGTTCCAATGGGACGGATCCTGGTGTTCTTTTACATTTGAGATTTTCCTATCCACGATTCGTTCCAATGGGATGGATCTTGGTGTTCCTTTTACATTTTGTGATTTTCATATCCACGGTTTATTCCAAGGGGACGGATCCTGGTGTTCCTTTTACTTTTGAAATATTCCTATCCACTGTTCATTCCAATGGGATGGATCCTGGTGTTCTTTTACATTTGAAGTTTTCCTATCCACGATTTGTTCCAATGGGACGGATCCTGGTGTTATTTTACATTTGAGATTTTCCCATCCACGGTTCGTTCCAATGGGATGGATCCTAGTGTTCCTTTTACATTTGTGATTTTTCCATCAACAATTCGTTCCAATGGGACGGATCTTAGTGTTCCTTTTACATTTGAGATTTTCCCATCCATGGTTCGTTCCAATGGAACGGATCCTGGTGTTCCTTTTACATTTGAATTTCCCCATCCACGGTTCGTTCTATTAGGATAAATCCTAGTGTCCTCCTTTTCACCTTTGATTTACCTCCCTATGGGCTGGTAGCCCGAACTACCTGGATGACTTCCGTTACCAGTCACTTCCCTGTCGGCAAGCACCGTGAGTCTTGTCCAACGCTTTTCTCGACAAGTGTGATAACCAGTCATGTCTTTTAGGAGCTGATTGGTCATCAATTTGTCAGTTTTTGGTCTTTTGTTTTTTCTCTGTTTGGCTTCGGCTATGGCAACGGGACCTCTGGTGTTTTCATCGACTAGTAGCTGGTGGCCATTAACTGACTCTTACATACGACTACGAGCGGGGTGTCTTTGTCAACCTTGAGCATCAATCTTTGTCCCACTCTTCCTCTGACCATGCTCAGGGAAGGGCATCTGTAGACACCCCAATTTTGCAGGCTTGCAGGATAAAGTATGGTGGCTGGGCTTTTAATCACAAATGAGCTCAAACCCTAGTTTAGTCTCGAAGCCCATGAAAGTCCACCAAAGCCCATTTAGGCCCATTAAGCCTACATAGGCCCATTTAAGCCCATGAAGGCCCATTAAGCTTGCCAAAGTCCACCAAAGCCCATTTAGACCCATTAAGCCCACTTAAGCCCATTTTAGCCCATGAAGGCCCACAATGTGTCAACACATATCTTCTTCCTTTTCCAACCCAACAGCCCACTTCCTTCTCTTTTCTTCACCTTGTAAACCCATCTTTCCTCACTGTTTTCACCAAAACCACACGAACCCAACATCCAACCACTAACCAACAACCCCTCCATCCAGCCATCCATCTTCTAGCCCGACGACCAGCAACAACAATCCTCAAGCTTGAGCCCTCCACAAACTAGAGCCACCGGATGCCTCACCGCGAGCTTGGACGACCACCAATCACTGTCAATGAGCAAGGGGACAAGATGGAGCGTGGAGGACAGCAGGTTGTTAGGTCGATAGTTGGTTAGGAAGGTGGTTAGTCTGTTAGGAAGTTAGTTAGTGGGCTGGTTGTTAGGATTCTAGTGGTGGGTTGTTACAGCCGCCGTCAACCTCGCCTATAAAAGGAGGTGAACAGAGCGAGAATAAGAAGAGAAAAAAAGAGAGGAGGAGAGATCCCAGTGCTCTGAGGTGTCATCCCATGGTGTTCCTAAGCGCGACAGCCAGCCCTAGTGCCTTCCTCAACCAGCTCCGGTCGTCCGCGCCATTGCTAGACCAGGTACGCCCTTTATCCGCTTCCTTTGCCTTCAATTCTAGTTTCCTAGGATTCCTTGAGTCTTCCCGAGTCGATTCCAAACAATCCAGAGGATTCTTCTTGTAGGAATCAGCCCCCAGGCCTTGCCGGAGCTGTTTTCCAGTAGCCTAAGTGGGGGGGAACTGGTCCAAGGCACGGCCCTGGCCCCGGAGCGTCGATCCTTTCTCCCCAGACCTCCCTCTTGCCTCTCCACTCCTCCACGTGCCGCTCCGATGTCTCCCGAAGCCTCCACCAGAACCTCGCCAGAATCGTGCAAGACGCCACCACCGGAGAAGATGATCTAAGCTGGAGAAGGAGCACGTGCCTCTAGCCCCTTTGTGCTGCTTCGAGCCTCCAGAAAGCTTCCACGACGCCGCCTAAGTTCACCGGAGCCTCCGGAGCGGAGCCATGACCTCAGGAACACGCCCGCAACCTTGCTCGTCGGAGAAGAGGGCGTCGACGGAAGTCGGAGCCCCCTTCGCGTCATCGTCCACCATTTAAACCTCTGGAAAAGAGGAGATTCTCCTCAACGCCCCTCCGAGCCTCCTGGACCCTTGGATCGCTGCGCCGCAGCCTCGAGAGCTCTCTTCTTCCCCAACGCCGTCGCCGGAGTGCATCGACGGTGAGGAAGGTGGGAGGTCCACTCCCGCCGTTGGATTCTCGATCCAATCCGTTGGATCTTCTCCCCTCCTTCTCTTCTTGCTTCCCGTGGGGTCTGATCTAAGATCAGACCACGAGAGCATCTCCAGTTGCCCCCTCTGGCGGTCGTCAATGGTGGAACTCCGTCGCCGACGGCTACCGCTGTCTATTCCTTTAAAAGAATAAAAAAAACATTTTCTTTTAATAAAATTCTATAACTTTCTATTTGTTACATTTTGGTCCTTTTCTTTATTGCATTCAGGTCCTTTTCTTACATTTAGGCCCTTGATCATTTTTCTTAATTCGTTTGAATAAAGTTTTAACTGAAAATATTGCATTATGCCCCCTTAGTATTCAAAATAATGTTTTCCAAGTTTACAAATTTAACACAAACCCCCAAAGTTTCTTTTCATACATTTAATCCAACATTTCTACATAAGAGACCCTGAGCTTTCTTGAAATCTTTCTGAAAGCTCATTTTTCTGGTTAATTTACATTTAAGCCCCTACGTTCTTTTGAAATCATCCAGGATGTTGTTTTTGCTAGTTAAATTGCACTTCAGCCCCATAAGTTTTTGAAAACTTTTCTGAAGCATGTTTTCTCAAGGTAAATTGCATTTTTACCCTCAATCTATACTAAAATTCTTCTAGATGCTTTATTCTACTAGGCAATTTGCAGTTTAGCCCCTGTACTTCACTTATTTTACTCTGAATGCCTTTTTCTGGGGTAAAATGACTGTTTTGCCCCTGAAAATTTCTAGAACTTTGATGAATCATTTTTCTTGCATATTTTACCCTGAATTTCCACTGAATTGTTTTAAATGCAAGTTTTAGTGGTAGAATTGCATTTTAAACCCTAGGAAACTTCATTTTGACTAGGATTGCACATGTTTGCACATTTGACCCTAGATTTCTTCATAATTGCATAGAATGTGTTTTCCTATGTATTTTTGATGATTTAGGCTTCAGAATATCAGTTTCCATCAGAATTTGGGCTTTTTGCACAAAACTACATGGAATTTTTTGTTATTTACACTCACATATGCATTTTGCACATTTTTTCACATCTTTCCACACAATTTTTCTTGCTTTTGCTTACTTGCTTTTGCGCACGCATTCCAAGCTTGTTTCTAGCTTGGTTTTCTTGCCACTTCCCTGATTTTCCCAGATTTCGCCTTTAGACTTGTTTTGGCTTTCCATCGCCCGAGGGAGTATAGTAAAAGGCTTCACAAAGCCGACATTGTCCCGGAATGAGGATTATTTTCCCCTTTTTGATTTTCCTGGATTTATTCGAATTTCTGTTGATTTACGAGACGCTTTCTGAGAATTTCTCGATTTTCACAATTTTCCTCATCGCCCAAGGGCGTATAGTAAAGCGACATTCTCCATGCCTACATTTGACCATTGGATTTAATTTTTTTTCCCTTTATTTCACTTTTCTCTTTGATTTGGCATGTTTTCAGTCATCTTCATGCATGAGCATATAAAATAAGCAAGCATACATCCATAGACCATTGACAATAGGGAAGCCTAGAAAGACCAAGTTTTCTCGGGCCAATGGGGCTGCCTAACCCTTTCCCCATCTGTAACCAGAATCCTTACCCTTTCTCTGGCCCGCATTCATTTGTGCATTGTCCACTAGGTACGGAGCACACACATACTTTCTGCATCTTGTTTGCTTCCCAGTTTTCTTGTGTTTTTGGTTTTCCTCGTCTTTCCATTAAAAGACTAGGTGTCGACACCTTTCCTTATCCTTTTATCTTCTCTTGGTGTTTCCTGGTCTAGTCTTTTCCTTCGGATTCACCATCTTGGCCGTGACCGTATCGGGTCTCCTCGTGTGCTTCCATGCACCCAGTAGTAGGAGTGTCGTGCAAGGGTTCCACCAGCATGGTCACACAAGGTTAAGGGCAAAATCGATAGACTGAATCTCCAAATCGGTATATTGAAGATCCCTGGTTCGGTATACCGAATATTTTCAGTATACCGAAAACCCCTAAATCGGTCGACTGGGTATTTTTGGTCTATCGAATATCAGGTATCTGGCTAAATTGACAGAGATTTGGTATGCCGAATCCAATTTGGCATGCTGAATCCACCGAAACCAGGGCACCTCCCCTATTCCAATTGGAGGAAATCACCCAAGGTGGGAGTCTCGATCGGACCCCCCAAACATCCATCATAAATTACAAGTAAAACACGGGGCGTAGACCATTGAGTCTACTTCAAAACCCCACAAACCATTTATGATTCCATCCACCACACAGTTCATACGAAAATCATAAGGGGAAGGGGCTCAAGAACGGCTACTGTAGCCTTCAACCCCAAAATGTGTTTTCCCCACAAATACCAATCCTAACCGCATGATATCTATATTCTCATACTATACAACACGTTCCTGCTCATTTCATGATTTTTCCATAATGTTTCATGCATTATCTTGATTTTTCATGCCATTAACCTACTGTTAACAAAACGTTAAACAGAGGGAGGGGAAGGGGTCACGTACCTGGCTCAGCCCTCCGGTGACCCTTACCACACTCCGGTAAGCCTCCGCGTGCCCCAGCGAAGCCTCCATGTGCTGGTGGAACACCACAAGCAGCTCACACCACCTCATCAGTTGTGCCCGCTCCTCTTTCTCTTCTCCTCTCTCGGTCACCTTCTCCTCTCTCGCACACCTCAGCCTCCCTTTATTCTCCTTCCCACTCGCGTTGCGCCAGCTACCCATCGCGTCAGAAGAGACGGTGAGGCATGGAATGGCGTCGATGGTGGAACAGGTCGGAGAAGGGAAGAAGGAGACGGAAATGGTGCAGGCTCATGAGAGGAAAGGAAAAGAAAGGAGAAAAAGAAGGAAAAGAAAGGAAGAAATGACAGGCACGTAAATCGAGGCGACTGTGCATCCTCAAGCAGGACTCCACATTGGTCCCAAATCACAAACAGGTGCACAGAAAGCCAACCACAAGCTCACACATCCAACAAACAACAAATTATTCATTAATAAACCATTTAAGCAATATTACAATTAATTACATGGTTTACAGTTAAAAATGGATAATCAGGCCCAGATGTCACAAGAGACAAATGCTCACAATTCCCCTTGGCTTAATAAAATGCAAGTAAAAGACACAAAAGCATATTACATGAATGATCATTTTAGAAAGCATGCATCTTCTCCTCTGAGTCCACCTATAGTTTACGAAGGACAATTCTAGTAACCCATTCTATAGCTTCGGTGTAGGGCATGTTGCTAGTTTGTCCTCCCTTATTTAGGATCATGTCGGTGCTAGTAGAGGGTACATCTCCATGCTACTACAGGAGACGAGGCCACCAACGCACCAACCGTTCACTACCTACGCTTTGGCCAGGATTTAGAACAGGAACCTTACTTTTCTTACTAGAGTCAAAACCCATAACCCATTAGTGCGTCCTATGTGGTCAACCCAATATGAGACATGCTTGGTGAGAGAGTGCACTTTAGGACATTCATCAGCATTATGTGTCATTGCATACCACTTTAATAACTCACATTTATCTGTGCGTCATTGTTTTGGTTCTGATGCCTGTTTCTCTTACCTATTTTATTAGGAAGCTTGTTGCAAGGTCCTCAGCTAGGAGCTCGGGTGTCTCCATCGCGGGCAGCCTCCCGTGGTTGTTTTCTCTTGCCTTTTCCGAGCTATTGGTCACTTTTAACAGTAGTTCGTCTTAAAGCTTGTGCGCTTGTCTTTTTCCACAACTCCTTTTATTTCACTTATGGTTAGCCATGGCCCTGTAGACCTGCAAGCCTCCGGTTATTGTTTTGAAAGGGAATCAACATTTGGATCCTCCTTCTCTCACTTCTTCCCTCTATTCGTCTCATTTTGGGAATCCTGGACAGTGGCAAACACAAGCCGATCTAGGGCCTGTCGCTGATTCGACTGCGGTGACTACCACGTGAGTCCCAGAAGTTCTACCAACTGCACCCTATCTCTCAGGCCCTCCTGTTTCAGGAGTTCAACCAGCTACGATTGCATTTGTTTTAGGGGCCACTCCTATTCTGCTCTTGCCTTCAGACTTATCTTTTGATGTGTCTTTGACCACATAGGCTCAATACTTGAGAACTTTTGCCCGAGGGTTCGAACACATGGCCCTTTCTCTTGATCCTGTTTAGAGTCCTCCTCTTTCGGCCTCTGAGGTTCCAGTGTAGACCACTATAGCATTGCAGGCTCACTCCACTACACTATCGCCCATACCATTGCCCTAGCATCACACGACACTGACGATGGGGGCGTTATCTCTGCCTCTTGCACCACAACTGCATTGGCCACAGCATGCATCATAGTCACTTAGGAATCAACCCATTAGTTGTGAGAGAGTATAGCATTTCTCGAGTCCGTCGCCCAGAGTTGTACCGGTGTCATAGCTATTGCTCTCGCGTTAAACACCACACACAGCACAGCATACCCAAAACCAACCTCAGCATCAGGATCAGGTCTCGACACGCAGGTCGTCACTACACACTAGGCGCACTCCTCCCACTGTCAAGCTGGTGCATCACATTACATCGGCTCAACAAGGACAGCAACCTACGGAGAAACGAGGCTGTCGCGTTGAAAGCGACTACACTCCTCTGGGCGAGTCGCTGAGCACTGTTTTTTCTCATGTTGTGTCACTTTTGAGGCTCTCAGATTCACGTCCCCCACCAACTCCACTCCCTCATTGGTACGACGCGAACGTATACTGCAATTATCACCAAGCCCTAGGGCACTTGATTGATGATTGCCACACTCTACGGGATGTCGTTCAGACTATGATTGACAGTGGGACTTTTGTTGTTAGCACAGTACCCACATCCATGTCTCCACCCTCACCAGCATATAGTTTAGCATGCATTACACACCCACACACCACCGTTGAGTCGACATGTCGTGTTGTGTCAGTTCAGCAAGGGCAGTCAGGGCGGCCTCGTCGTAAAGAAAGTGACTTCACCCCACTCGAGGATTCGTTGAGTGACATCTTTCCTAAAGTTGCGCCATTCCTGCAGCTATCGGAGGTTCATCCACCATCGGACCTGCTTCCTAGGTGGTATAAGACTAACTTGTTCTGCCAATTCCATCACACTCGTGGAAATTTGAAAAACAAGTGTTTTACTCTCCAGAATGCTATCCAAGATTTGATTGACAATGGGGACATTGTCGTCAACACACAGGAGGTAGCACACACATAGACCTGCACACATGCTTGCACACACACATGCACACCCTAGAATAGTCGACCTTACCGTGTCTAAGCCGGCAAGCTCCAAGGATACTAGAACTTCAGGGGTCTAGCATCTCTCTCTTAGTTCTTTCTTGGGGAATCCATTGGGCCTCATTTGCCTAGTTTGTCCTCTCTCAGCTTCTGTCCAGCAGCACTCACATATGTCGCTCTTGTTCTAGTTCCTCTTTAGCCGAGTTTGTCTTCTTTTCTTTTCTCAGTTCTGTCCAGCAACACTCACGCGTACCACTCTTGTTCTTGTTCCTCTATGGGGGGTCTATCCTAATGTTTGCCAGTTTGCCATGCATCGATCTGTCCCAACACGTTCAAATACCCTAGATCAAGTAGGGGAAAGCCGTCACAACAGATATCAACTCCAACAGAGATACAATCTTAATGTCACTAGCAGATTCAGCATTCAATGTGATAGTCACAATTGCAATAATGGTTTTGATAGCTTCGGTTACATCTGGCTTGATTCCAACTTCCAGTGGCACTGCTAGGAGTTACTTTGAACCCAATGGCATCGACAAAACAGCAACAACAAGGACTGGAGTTGTATCCTTTTCCTTTGTTTTCTTTTTGCATCACAATATATCAAAACACAAAAAAAAAAAAAAGCACAAAAGAGAGAAAAAAAGAAAAGAAAAACACAAAACAGAAAAACATTAAGAATAGAAGAAAATAATAGTTTGCTTGTCACTAACATTCTGCCCAATGATGAAAAATTGGAAAAGCTCGCCTATGTCAGAATGGATTATCCCTCCTCAATTGTCACTACTTAGACAACTAAGTTAGCAAGGGAGCCACCGAGCATTAAATCCAAATGAAATGTCCAAACTCCACAAGGATCCTGCACCTCCAAGAGTGAGATAAAATGTTAGGGGTGACTGAGAGTGTGAGCCAGAAAAGAAAACATGCATTTGCAAGGGCATAAAAGAATAGAGAAGACAAAAGGCGAAGATAGAAGTCAGCCCAAGAGTGAGGGACGTGCGTTGTAGCTCAACCTTTACCATACCTTGGAGAGGAGTTGGAGTATGCGCTCAATAAAATCACACCATTGAGGGATTGACCCACCCTCTTGCAATAAAGGCCTCCTGAATAGATCGGGTGCTTATTACCTCCAAGTCAAGGTTAGAGTGAAACCACACGTCTATGAGGGAGTAAAACAAAAGTCAATGATATTAAAAAGAAAAGTAGGTGTAGGACCTTAAAGAGTTTGCATGGAGCCAGGCCCATTACACTACCTTACAGCGAGTTCGAGTGCCACCACTGCCCATTGAGAACCACCTGATGACTTGCGAATCTCTATAGTGACAACTGAGTCGAAGGTGTCATCCTCCTCTAATAGGCATACAACTTTCCAGCCTAACTGAGGGCAAACGAACAGCTGAACTAAGCAAGCAAAAGATCCAGATAATGAACCCATTGAACATGCAAAGTAGTGAATGTAGAAAACAAGCAACTAAAATCACAAGGCATGCGTTTCTTGATCAAACAAAAAGGTCATTCTTAAATAACTAAATTGCTCACAATAATAGAGTCCACCACAATAATCATAATCATCACAATTTTGCTTGGATGAATCTTTTTGCTTGCATATGGATTTGTTCAATAGGACTTTTTCAGCTGCTCAGTGGTCAAAGTGCATATACAGTGAAGAGACCAGCTAGTGCACAAACTACATGGACCTACAAAATTAGCAGTGTGATAGCAATTCCTCCACAACAGTTCAGGTGTGGTAAACATTATTTGGAAAATGACTAAGGTTAACACAACCAAGTGCATGTTTGCAGCCAGAGCACAATGACACAATAAGTAACAGAATAGAGAATGGCCAGCCTAAGACATACAACGATTTATCACATTACTTCCTACCATCGGAGTATAACTCAGGACAGTGGATGAATATACATGCCTCTAGTCAGTGAATAGATGTGTCCCTGGCCTCAACCAAAATCAGCCTTGACCACTTTAGTGATTCAAAGTACGCCTACAGTCACAGCCTAATCCTCAAATCTTTACATCCTTGAGTGGTGCCCAACACTTTCTGGGGTAGCTTGATGCGATGCCAGAGGCATCCTTTTTGCCTTGGTATCTCCTAATCTAAATTCTATTTTCATTAAGCATCATTCACTTTTTTATGCTAGGGGCATGTCAGCTACTTTCTAGCTAGGCTCACACAATCTGTTACTTTGGTCATCAAGGGCAAGTCAATTGTTCTCTAATTAGGACCTACACATCAAGTGATTAGCGGAGACAACAGCATGATTGTAGACTCTACGCAGCAATCTAGAATTTGGCAAATATAATCTGGTGAATGTCTTACAGTAGCGCGGTCGAATATAGAGCTATCAAAACACCACGGTTGAACAGAACACACCCTAAACATTCTAGTCAAAGGCAAGTTACAATCCTTATCAAAGGCATTTATCCAGTTGCCCCGTTTCCTTCTGCCTTCCAAGTACAATACAGGATGGCATGTGGGTATACATACTTCTAGTCACTTGATGAATGTATCATTTGCTTCAACTAGTGATGGTCTCAAGTACTCCAGTGGTTCAAGGAACATCTGTAGTTACAGTCTGGCTTCCAAGACCCCATACCCTCAAGTGATGTCCAACCAGTCCAACACTAGGGGCATGTCAGCTGCTCTTTGGTCAAAAGTCACATATCATGTGCTTGACAAAACACCAGCTATAGTGTAATTGAACAAGAATCTTCGACAAGGGCATGCCAGCTGCATTTTGGTCGAAGGTCACGTATCAGGTGCCTAACAGAACATCAAGTTACTAAGTAACTGAACCAGAGTCTTCGACCAAGGGCATGTAAGCTGCTTTGTAGAAAGGAGGACTGTTTTAAGAATGCATGGTGCGAATTATTGTCCAAATGATGGTTAGGTGCACATTCTCATAAAGAAGTGACATTCATTACATAATGGCTCCTACAAAGCGACAACTACAGTAGGACATTGCAGTGAGTGAAGCATCAGATCTGGGGCATTGTTGGTGTGACCGTGCCAAGTCCCAGGGGTCAAGCATGGAGTCGTGTCAGAGGGAGGAGGCCACAGCCATGCCAAGATGGCGAAGGCGCGAGATGGGACGAAATGGAAAGAAATGGAGTCGCCACCTAGTCTTTTAAGGGAAAGGCGAGGAAAACCACAAACAAATCACAAAATGTGAATGAATGAGATGCAAACATGAAGGCTAAATGTCTGTTAACCAGAGGATTGGTAAGGATTCCTATTACGCACGAGGAAGGTGTTAGGCACCCCCGTACGTCCAAGAAACTCGGTCTTTCTAGTCTAATTCGCTTACATGAGGCTGAATGAATGTTTGTTATGCGTAGATTGTGTTCTAATAATGCTGACGTGAGTACCAAGACAAGCACCCCCGTACGTCCAAGAAACTCGATCTTTCTAGTCTAATTCGCTTACATGAGGCTGAATGAATGTTTGTTATGCCTAGATTGTGTTCTAATCATGCTGACGTGAATGCCAAGACAAGACTGGATGGATGTATAAGAGGGTATGCGAAAACTGCAAAGAAATCCTCGTGAAATGATGAAATCACAAAGTATGACACAACAAAGAAAATCACATGAAATGACGAGGTTTCTGGCGAGATGGGCTCAAAAAATCACACGGGTCTCAAGAATGTAAAAAATGCAACTGACTCAACTCGTTAGAATCAAAGAAGGCATCGCAGAAACCAAGGTGGAAAAACTACAAAAAAGTCCACATAAAATAGGATAACTGTGACATGTGAAGAAATTCACATAAAATGACGATGTTTTTGTAAAGAATAGTTATGAAAACTATACTGATGTCAAGGGGATAAAAAATACAACAAACCTAAATCATTAGGAGTGCAGAAAACACTAAAGAAATCCAAACGAAAAAATTGCAAAGAAATCCACATAAAATAGGCAAATAGTGAGGTGAGAAGAAAATCACATAAAATGACGATGTTTTTGTAAAGAAAAGTCCAGAAAACCATACTAAGGTCGAAAAGATAGAAAGTGGGGTCAACCCGAGTCATTAAAATCATGGAAAATGTCGTGAAAGTCAAAAAGGGGAAATAATCTGTGGTGGGGCCAATGTCGGCCTTCAGGTCTGTTAATATACATCCTCAAGTGATCAAATCGAAAAATCCAAAAACATGGAATAATGATAATCAAATCAAATATTCAACAAAGGAATCTGAAGACAGATGGGAGAAAACTCCATGGAAGAATGCATGAAATGTAGACTTATCCAAAAAGAATGGACTAATGTGTAAATACAACAAAAAACTATGTAAAATGCATGGAAATGTACCTAAATGGGTAAAGTATGCTAAGGAATGCCTTGGACAGAGATTATGCATGACTTGGTGCAATAACTGACACACATGTGCATGAATTGATGACTTAGGGGCAATTTGGTCATTTTAGTGGTCAAATGTGATAAATGCATGCATGGGGATAATACACAGTATAAGGTATGCCAAAATGTATGAAAAATGTCAAGAAAAAGAAAACATGCAAAAGAAAAGGTCTTGAAACAATAAAACAATGTAAAAACAATAAAGGACAAGTATAGGGACCAAAACGTAAAATTCACAAAAAGGATGATAATCTGGATTAAAATTCATTCAGAAACTTCTGCCCTAGTGTACAGATGATGGATCAAAGGAAAATGTGACAATGGGATGTAAGAATTGTACTTAGGTAATTCCTTGAAAACTCAGATTCTATTTTGCAAAACTCATAGAAAGGAAAAGTTAATGGTTAAAAATGTGTTTAAAAAGTCTTATCTTGATGCTAGGATGTAAAATTTAAAGAAAATTTGGCTATGTGATGTGACATGTGTGAAAATTGTACTTTTGGTAATTTCTTGGAAACCTAGGGTTTACTATGAAAAATTCCCACATAGGATGCAAACCTAACAAAAAAGTGAAATCAGATGTTCATTTATATTTCAAACATGGTTTTTTGAGGAAAACTTTATTCAAGTGATGATTTTACATGTACATGTGATCAATTAATGTGAAACATATAAAAATGTGATTTAAAATGCAATAAAAATTATCATTAATGATTTAAAAAAAGTTTCCTATCTAAAAAACATTATTGGTTAAGTTCAGGGACTGATTTGCAAAATTTTAGGACAAAAATGTGATAACATTTATGATTTTTACATGATCAGTGTAATTATGAATAACTTTAGGGTCTAAAATGCAAATTGTACAAAGGAAACTCTATTCAAAAACTCTAGGGGCCAAAATGCAAAAGTTCAGGACTTAAATGCAAAGAAAACATGATCTTATGGATTTAAGTGTGATAAAACAAGCATGAACAGGACTGAAATGCAATTAAAATTTAAATAGGGAAAAAATGTGAAATATTTACAATACAATTTTAAAATAAAGAAACTCAGGGGTCACAAAATAAATTCTCAGGACTCTTTTGCAAAGAAAACATGAATGTAGCGGCCTAACTGTAAAGAAACAAACATATGTAGAACTAAAAATTAAATTACCACTTACATAGGGAAAAACATGCAATATTTACATAAATAATAAAGAAATGAAACTTATTTAAATCTTCAAGGGCTTAAACACAAAAATACAGGACCTAAGTGTAATAAAAAATGACCTAAAAGTAATAAAAAAGGACCTGGATGTAAGAAAGGACCTAGATGTAAGGAAAAAAGGACCTAGATGCAAGAAAAAAGGACCTGAAAGAAATTCCAAGGACCTAAATGTAACGATAATTAAGAGCTAAATGTAATTATTAAAAATTAAAAGAAAAAAAATCCTAAATCTATTTGCTTCGAAGATCGCCGGCAGATCGCAGACGATCCTTCTCCGCCTGAACTCCAGCTAGCCTCCAGCGGCAGCATAGAGGCGGGAATGTGGTGGCGGTGGTCAGAGAATCTTGGGGCCTTCACGGCTAACACCTCCGAGGCAGTGGGATGGACTAGGGAGGCTTGAGAGGCCTCCCCCACCTCGAGCTCCGGCGAGTGGTGGTCGACGCTGGAGAAGACGACTGCGGAGGCTTCTGGAGGCGATGTGGAGGCTGGGCTGCCGCGGTGAGCGCCAGAGGAGCTCTAGGGAAGTGCTTAGAGGATTCCAGTGGGGTCATTGGAGACTAGGGTGGCCTGAAGGGCTCTCCCTACCTCGTGCTCAGGCGATGGGTGCAGCGATGACGACGGCGGTTGTCCGGTGGCTGGAGCGACGTCGGGCCAGTATGGGGACGTTCGGGAGCTCCCTAGTGTGGTCACGAGCGATGGGGACCTTCCGGAGGCTTCCAGCGACCGTGCCGCAAAGGAGCGGCGGTTGGATGTTGCAACGGCGCTGGCGTTTTGCTTCTGGCTGTGGGAGGCCAACTGAAGCCTCCACTAAGCAACGAGGCTCAGGGAGGAGGAGGTGGAAGAGAGGGCGAAGGCCTGTGGGGCCTTTCCATTCGAGGAAGCTCTTGGCCTCGTCGGTGGTGGTGAACCCACCACTAGAGGCGAAGATGACGGCGGGCTGGGCCTGCCAACTCTGGCGGAGCATGCCTAGAGGGCTCGATTGGTCCTAATGCAACCAAAAGAGATAAAAAAAAATGAATTGAAGGGGGAGGAATACCTGGCTAATGGGTTGTTTCTCCTGGCGAGGGTCATCGGCGATGCTCTTGTTACACCTCCGGCGATTCTGGTGGCCGTTCAATGAGGCTCTTGGGTTGCAAAGGTGATGGAGGAGGAGCTCTAGATGTGGCGAAAATGGTTGGGTGGTGTAGACACCCCGATTTTGTAGTCACTCGACGGCAGGCTCCTCCGGAAGACGCTCTGGTTGCAACCACCACTCCTAAACCCTAACTCCATAGAGCCCATTAGGTCCACACAAGACCAT
>JAMKQA010008045.1:0-17021 GCA_024699735.1 Posidonia australis | reverse complement strand
CACCCATTGGAGAAATCTTCTTCAGAATACAGAGCAATGTCGCTCTCAAGACCAGAAGGGAAAAGGTGCCTTCTGGAAGCTGCGAAAGTGGGGGTAATGTGCTAGGGGGAAGACTGAAGTACCACGAATCGCGAACCAGTTGGGGTGCATCGCGTGCCAGAGGAAAGCTGAGTAATGGGTGCCTGGAGAAGGTGGTAAAAGCCAGATTATATGTCTGTGTCAGGGAGTGTACCCACATGCGGAGGAACCCCAGAATTTTCAGAATCCGAAAAATCATCCCCGTAAGCCACTTCATTATCATACTGATAATAAGAAGGTCCGTTATAATCTAGGGAAATATTTAAATCCGTGGCAGAGGATAGAATGATATTTTCAAAAGAAAGCCCATTTCCCACCCTGTCAGAGTCCACAATTTCTCTCTCACACGTAGCTGCAGTCGGAGACGGAAAATTAATGCTATGTGACTCGCCCTGCTTCTCAAGGAACGCAGAATGGCAACCATCAGAAGTTTCTGACAATAGAAACGGCGAACTAATATTATTATAAGTGCAAGAATCGCCGTTTTGAAAATTAGGAGAAGCAGCAATAAATCCGGATAAGACAGAATGAGATGGTGGAAGGGTTGGTCTAGCCAACGAATTTACGAGATCACCCTTATAATAACCTTCCAACTTTCCTTTATCTCCACAAAGTGAATTGAAAACTTTCGAAATAATCGGGGGAAAATACCTAGAGTACCTCCAAACAGAACGCGAGGCGTCAGAGTCTTTCCGCCTGACTCCACTCCGAGAACATAGAGTCCCTCGTTGGGATCCCACCGACGAAAGCAAGTTCGCCGACGTCAATGGAAAATAGACAGGATCTAAAAATAAAGAAGGCAAAGCATCTGAACATTGAGTCCCAGAGGGACTGTAAAAAACTCCCAATTGAGATCTACCATTTTCTATAAATTCATCCATAACAATAATCGCAGGCATGTCCTTGACAGTAGTTTGGTTCGATTTGTTACACAAATTATTTAATACAATTTCTTACAACTGAATCTATATGAAAAATCATTTATTACATGTGACCTATCGGTTTTTTTTAATTCATGTGTATAACGTATGTGATCCATCATGCTCTTGTGTTTGTCTTTAGAATGTTTTAGAGGACAATATAAAATAACAGTTTAAACTTGCTCCTTGAATGCCAGGCCAATACTAACTGGGAGACTATGAAAAGGACAAAAAAGAACAAACAGATAAATTACAGCAAACCTCCCTCAACCAGGCTTCTTGGAGTTGAGAGTAGAACAACAGTCACTTGACACTTGTTCTTTCAAAAGGCCTACTTAATTCCTTGAGGTCTGCTTTTTGTTTTCTGTGACTCTCTTGTAATTTCTAGAGTTTTACTTGGCCACATGTCCCCATGCACACATCTTCTCAATTGACTAGCAATTCCCAAGATGATGATATTGTAATTGTAGCTTCTAAATGCCAAATAAGGTTTTAGATTATGACTTGTCAATTATATTTTCCTGCAGTAGACGTTGTGGTTGGAAATCATGAATTCTTGTACTGTAGATGAGTTCACATTGAGGAACAAATGGGGTGAAGTTGATCGTTGATAAATGAGAAAATTTTCGTTTGCCTTCTTAAGTACTCAACTATGATAATTTACCTTATTGAACTTCAAAATCTATTAATTTCATCACCAAATTACGATTGTTTATCATTTACATTCTTCCATTACGATGGTACTTAATAAATTTAAACTTAGGAAGACTTTATCATTTACCTCTTTCTTCTTCTTCCTTATTCTTTCTTTTTCTTCTCCCTCTCCCAAAACATAGTTGTTGTTACTCATTTCTTCTTTCTTTTTGCTGCCAACAGCGTCCAACCCGAGAATGAGCTCGATCAATACCACAAAGAACGAGATCTTGAACTTCTCGATCTTCTTTGTCGCCACCTTCCCAGCAACCACCTTCTTTACTACCACATACTTTAGAGGTAGCAATAGCAAGCCTCATTAGAAACATGAATAAGCCTTGTTTGAAGAGAAGTTGGTGGCAACAACAAGTCTTGTCAGACAGCAAGCCTCATCTGTAGCAATCATCCTAGGGGTTGTTGGGAGAATGGTGACTTTGGACAGGGAAGGGAAAGGAAGGACGATGTTGGAGTTTGATATCTAATCTAGGGTTTGTAGGCCTGGATTTAGGATTTTCTTAAAGCACAAAACGATCTCTTCATGTAACAAAGTGACGATGTGAAGTGTAATATGGTAAAATACAAAATAGACGTAGTTTGAGGATGAATTAATAAGTTTTGAAACTCCAGAGGATAAATTGTCATGATCAAATATTACTTGACAAGAGAGGCAAATAAAAATTTTCTCTTGATAAATATATCAAACTCATATTTGAACTTAAAAAACTAATTAAGTTTTAAGTTATGTTTTGTAAACTAAATCTTTCTTCAGCTAAGTCTAGCTCGATGAAGTTTGGCTCAATAAGCAACCCTAACATCAACATACTTATCTTCAAAAATAATATATATGCTACATCGAAACAAGCTACATAATTGTGCGGTTGGTTGACGCATATGAGCGCATATCTCAATTAATTGTATTGTCTCCTCCATTATAAGAAGATCAAAGTTTGGAATCCACCAATAATAAAATATTGAAAGAACTTTCAAATTGTTAGGTTCCCATAAGTGTCTTCTTTACACCTATGGATGGACTTTTCCCTTCACTACAACCGTATACTACGTACGATTACAGCTAGTTCTTTTAAAAAAAAAGTATGGTTCAAATTAACACTAATAACCATTGCTACTTCTAATGTGAGGAGATATAACGAGGCATTAGAAAACAATGCCAAACCAGTCTTCAAATGTATATAATTGTTTTCCTTGTAAACACTAGGTTAGAAATCCTGCAAGTTGATAAATCTGATTCTCATGCATCAGTTGTCCTTCCCCCCAAAACCGTCACCAAGAAAAGAGTGTAGTAAATACAACATTCATGATGTTCGTATAGGTCGTTCGACTTATTCCTTGAATTGATGGGATGCATGTGAAGAACAAAATTTTTATATTATTGAAACCTACCTCCTCATGAAATTCAATGCCCACCTCTAGATATGTGCTTCATTCAATGTTGAGTTACTCTAGATTCCATCTAACCATTGGCAACGAGAGGGGGCTCTTGGATTTCATTACTTTGCTCGTAAAATTCCTTCAGATATTTTATGACACTCCGGATATATAGTCAACTAGCTCTTTAGAAATGGGCAGATTATCTTTGGAGGTAAATTCTTCTTTGCCAAGGCAGCGCCAGCAAAGTCGTTCACGATTTATCCACTAATTACTACGACTTCCTTACCCTACACCAGCTCTCATTCAATGAGGGCAACCTTTACCTACCTCTCTCCCTTTTAAGCCCATCAATGAATAGAGCAGATGAGAGACAAAAAGGGCATGTGGAACGTGGAGGACCATGCACGTTATTGTTGCATTACATAATTACATACCAAGACAATGGGCAATTGAACAGGAGATTCCCAACCTTTTTCCTACCAATGGATCGATCCTCTCAAAAGTCTACGTTACTTGGGGTGTCAGAAATCTGAAAATTCGTTTCGATTCTGTATTCAAAATCTTGAATCTTTATTCGAAAAAATATTCGACGAACCGAATTCGAATTTGAAAAAAATAAGATTGAATACGAATATTGGTACATCCCTAGCATGTTGCTTGTATCACATGCATTTGTTTAAAAATCACTGTTATGTCTGGAAGGGCATGAGCAGGTGGTTGGGAGTGAAGAGATAAAGGACAAAAAAGATTTCTATAGTATTAAAAAAAAATTGTAGTTGTGATAAAAATCGCTACTCAATCCAGTAAAAACATCACAAGTGATGTTGAAAAAAAAACTCGATGCCTGATGGAGGCATGGTGCATTATGAGACGAAAGCTATGGTCGTTGCAAAAGCATATTTTTCCAACCAACAGCTTACATCTTTGTTCACTTCTAATAATGTAGGCTAATAATTTTTTTTGTTAACAGTAGTAGTATGTATTAATAAAATAGATCAAAATCACAAAGTTCACCCAAGTCCAGACACTACAAATTACACAGTCAAAATTTCCAACTGAAACACAGAGTATTGCAAAAATGGATCAATAAAATCGCTACAGATTTTCAGGATTAACCAATAGTTAATCAAATCGGAGGGTTGTTCTCCCTGAGGATCGGTGTTGTAGCATTGTATTCCGTTCCCTGATGTACAGAAGGAGTCAATGGTGCATGCTCCAAATTCCTTTGCTGCTGGAAGGAAGATAAAGATTGCAACAATTCTGATCTTTCAAATCCTGTGCCCAAACATTCTACCACACAATGAAACACCAAAATAATATCACTTGTTATCAAACTGGGGATTTTTGGAATGCCCCTGAAAGTTCTATTATTTCTTTCCTTCCAAATAAGTCAAATAAATATATGAATAAAAGTGAAAGAGCCTGTTGAAGATGCTTGAAAATACAGAACAGGAGGATAAGTAAATAAATCCACAATGGAGAACACAGCAGAATAGATACATCCATTGGTGAATGCCTTCCAAATTTTTTGTGTAAATGGACAAAGCAGGAATATATGTGCAACAGTTTCAACACTATTTAAACAAAAAGGGTAGCTGTCAATACCAATTCCAACCAACAGCTTACATCTTTGTTCACTTCTAATAATGTAGGCTAATAATTAATAATAGGAACTTTGACTTAAGAAATATCTTTGGAATCTTATGCTGAACAGTGGTTCTAAGTTTAGTGAGATTGTCGAGGCCAAGGATTTTCCAATTGATTCTGGTAATGACTCTATTAATTTAATATTAGATCTTAAGAAATATCTTTCGAATCTTATGCTAAATAGTGGTTCTAAGTGAAGTGAGATTGTCAAGGCTAAAGATTTCCTAGTTTTGTATATACATACACACACACACACACACCTCCCCTCCCCTCGTATTGGGAATATAGTAATGATTGTTTCTAACCCTAGTTTGTTCTTGAGATTCCTTTGTGGTGATTCTTTCGAAAGAGAGGGTTTTAGATCTTCCTTTCCATCAATTTCTTGTACCTTATACTCATTTTGAATTCATAGTGTAATCTTCCTATATCTCTCTATCTTAAGGACGTAAATCTATTTAGTCGAACATTGTAAATCATTGTGTTTACGTGTGTACTCTTTTTTTTATTTTCCTCTCTCTCTATTTATTTGTTTAATCATTGTTTATACAAAAGGGGATCGTTTCTTAACAAATTGATATCAAAGCTATTGTTGAGGATTTTGATTCAATCACAAAGACGACGGTAAAGTTCGAGATCGAGAAGTATAATTAGAATATCAACTTCAGTTTATTACAGATAAAGATATATGTAGTTTTGATTCAACATGGAATATCAAAGACGTTGAGGTAAAATGACAAGATGTCAAAATCGATAAGTGAAGATAAGAAAGTGGATGTGAATGAGAAAATCTTGACGAGTATACAATTATACTTATCGAACAAGGTTCTTCAAGATATTACACATGAGAAGACCATAGCAAATCTCTGGCTAAAACTAAAATCAATTTACTTGACCAAGACCCTTGCGAGCTAACTACACTACACTTGAAATAACGATTGTTTATGTTCCGTATGGTTAAAAATACATTCATTAAATCACACCTAAATGATTCTAGTTTAGCTATTATAGATCTAGAAAATATGGATGTGGAAATTGAGAATAAAGATTAAACTCTTTTATTGCTATATTCATTACTATTTTCTTACAAGCATTTAATGAAAACTCTCATATATGGTAGAGAAAAAATATCAATGGATAATGTTAAGTCATCCCTATTCTCAAAAGATTTAATGGATAGTGAATTAACGAATTTAAATACTAATGATGAAAAAACTGAAGTATTA
The DNA here is from genome assembly GCA_024699735.1 of Posidonia australis. Taxonomy (NCBI): domain Eukaryota; kingdom Viridiplantae; phylum Streptophyta; class Magnoliopsida; order Alismatales; family Posidoniaceae; genus Posidonia; species Posidonia australis. The sequence continues at coordinate 11,071 of JAMKQA010008045.1, read as the reverse complement.
AATGCTAGAGAAGAAATATAAAACGAAATTTAGCATACAAATACAAAGGAAAGAGCAAATTTCGTAACTACTGCAAAAAGAAATTACACATCAAAGATGATTACTAGAAGCTTTAGGATAAGGAAAAGAGTAGCTTAAAAAGTTAGCCTAGCAATCCCAAAGAGGATTCTGCATAGGTGAGTTATGTGAAGGTAAAATGTTCAATTCGTGATTACGTATTTGTTGTCACTAATCCATATATATCCAAAAATGAGTAGATTTTAGATTCGTGATGTACATACTACATGTCTCCCAATAAGAATTGGTTCTCTACCTACAAATCTATTAAAAGTGGAGTTGTACTAATGGGTAATGACTCATAATCAAAACCTATTAAGATAGGCAGTGTTGAGTTGAGAATTCATGATGGAAAGACAATGACACTGATAGATATCCGACATATTCCAGATCTAATAAAGAATCTTATCTCTCTTGGTACTTTTGAAGTAAAATGTTACGAGTACTTGACAGAAAATTAAGTATTAGTAGTCACTAAGATTGAACATTTGTCATATCGACAAAGAGATCAAGAAATCTCTATATCTTACAAGGAAGTATAGTTAGAAATGTTGTAGCAGTTAATTACCACTATTTTGTCATCAAAGACAGATTACATTAAGTTGTGGTATCTCAGAATGGGACATTTGAATGATAAAGGTATAACCATTCTTAATAAAAGAGGACTTATTCCTAGTCAGAATGTAAGTAAACTAAATGTCAATAAGCATTACATTTTTGGCAAACAAAAACATGTCGGCTTCAGTGTAGTTGAACATAGGATCAACAGCACGTTACATTACATTGACTTTGATTTGTGGAGTCCTTCTCATGTCCTGTCAAAAAGTGATGTAAGATACATATTAAACTTCATTAATGGTTATTCCAAGAAGGAGTAGATTTATACTATTAAATCCAAATGTGAAGTGTTCAAGCACTTCAAGCAATAGAAGACACTTATTAGGAAGTTAACTTCTAAGACAAATTCTATTGTTAGTTCTTCTGATACGGATACCGATATAGGTATTAGCGATCAAGTAAAGCTCGAATTAAATTCTCATGATTCAGTACAACCACATATTAATCAATTTCCTGATTCAAAAGAAGAAGGAAGAATTTATTGCAGTAGAAGAAAAAGATTACATTGCAAAAAGACGAGAAAGAAGAGTAATCAAGTCACCCTCCAGATATGCAGTCACCCTCTAGGTACGCAAAGTCTATGCTTACACATGCATTATCAGTAATCGAAGAAACTTATGATGTAAGAGAGTCAAGTAGTTTTTCAGATGTTATTTCATCACAAAAGTTTGTAGATTGATTGATTGTCATGAACGAAGAGATGAAGCCTCTTTATACTACAAAGGTAGAGTATATAGCAACAATAGAAGAGATTAAAGATATAATGTTGTTGAGAGGTTTATTTACAAAACTTAGTCCTGGTTAGAAGATAATTGTTGTTTACTGTAATAGTTAAAGTGTCATTCACTTAAATAAAGACCACATGCACCATAATAGGACGAAGTATATTGATGTTAGATATCATTTTATTTGTGATATTGTTTCACAGGGAGATATTCTTATAAAGAAAATTAACAAAACAGATAATTCAACAAATATAATAACAAAGCATTTTCCTTTGATCAAGTTCAAAAATTATGTGAACTTGGTTAATTCATACAGTACATGATATAACCTGTTTGGTAGAGAAAGACAAAGACTAATCATAATCATGATGAAAGAAATGGAATTTCAAGTTAATGTGGAGATTTATTAGATATACCTTAAAACTACTTAATGGATGTCCACTATATTTCTAAGTTACAACAGGAGATTTGCGAACGTTTGCTAACACGTAGGTTCAAAGCAAGGGATTGATGGACATCCGCTTTGGGAACATTTTTTTATAAACGTATCTGTTTTTCCATAGACACACACACACATTGACTTTCTTTAAGGTGAGGATTTTTAGATCTATCTTTATAGTAATCTCTAATGCTTTATACTTATCTTAGGTTTATAGTAAAATCTTTCTCGCATTGTTCTGAAGACGTAGTCTTATTTGATAAAATCTAGTAAATTATTGTGTTTATGTGTATATATTTTTTAAAATTTTTCTTTATATTTATTTATTTATTTAATCATTATTCAAGCAAAAAAGGATTGTTTCCTAATACCATTCGTCATAAACTAAAGGACCACTGACAGCTTACCATAAGCACATAGACAATGCTTGTCACTATCTTAGTCCCTACCTGTGTCTCTAATGATGTTTAGATTTGTAACGCAAATCACGTATCAGTGATAACTAGGCTATTACTGTCAAGTATTTTCATACATACCTATATTGCAATTGGAATGTTCGTTGAAACACTTGAAAATCTAGAGAGATTTTAAGAGCAGCATTATTTTCACTTGTAATACCTTTCTAATCCTCTTATACCTTCAGGCTCTCGTAGAGAGGGGAAGTAGCAGCCAATCCAACTGGAATACGTGTAAGTAGCAGCCACTTCTTTCCTGTCACATCTTCCCAATATTACTTGTTTTTTTTTTATTTTAAAAACGGTAGTATTATTTGGATATAAGACCCAGACATGAAAATCATTGGGAAAATTCAACAAATTTAAAAATATTACAGATCCATGTTGAAAAGAAAGATAGTCTAGAATTTCTCATGAATGGAATGCGAGGTTACATTCCTCGTCAACTCAGTAAAAACAATGATATAATATAAAGTCTCATAAAGAAACACCAATGATTGAGAAGAGCCTTTAGTTAAGGGGCATTGTTTGGACAAGTTCCCAATATTACTTGTCAGTGCCATGTTTTTGTATTAAAACTTGTACAACTCTGCTCTACTACATAAAACACGCCTGCACAAAGTAGAAAAGAAGCACAACCTCACGTTTCAAATCACATTCCAGGCTGAACAAAAGCTCACATCGAACTAAGAAACCCGGAATAAAGGAGAAAGAACAGTGAGGATAGGGATGAAACCGAAAGCAAAGACAAAAAACTAAAGGGTTCACCGGAAACGAGACACGGGACGCGGGGAGGAACCCAGACGACCCGTGAATTGCTCCGCTTAGCTCAACCAAATAAACCGGGTTTACCGGGTCCCATCAATAGTCACTTGTTTGTCTGTTCCTTCTCTTGTCAGAGTTTCAATTTTTCAACTTCACAATCAAGTTAAAACATCTAGTTAGGAATGGTTACAACCTAGTTTCTGAAGGAGCAGAGAGGAGTTATTGTTTTAAAAATTACATGACTGCTATAACTTCTAGAAAGCAACTATATGTTCAAAAATTATTAAAAGATTCTACTAAATAAATTCTAAGTTTTCTTCCTTGTTTGCTCTCCATCCCGGTATTGGGATCAACAGACCCAATATTCAAGCTCCATGATAGTCTGTGGAAAGGAAGTTTTTCCATCACTATTGCTGCTCCATTCCACCGGGCACACAAACTTTTGCTCTGTGGAGCAGAGGAAATTGCACCCGCTCCACAACACCATAACAATGCAGATCAGATCTACTTCTACTGTTTCGATTCTGTTTTCTTTGAGTGACACATAATGCTCTGCTCGTTCACTATTTAATTTGAACATACCCATGTTTACCATAACCACCTCCGAATAGTTGAACGGACATCAACTGCATAAGGAGCAACTACGTGCAGTTGGTCAGGAAGAGTAGTGAAACTTCTACTTTCCTTTTAAGTTCAAATCATATACATACTAATAGCAGATACATACTAATATCAAAAAAAACACATACATACTAATATCAAAAAAAAAAAAAAAACAAAACACCAACTGCATAAGGGCCCCTGAAATTAATTAGTTAATCTAGTCATTGTTTTTAATAGCAGATATGAAATGCATATGGATATTGTGGTAGAATGGTGTTTTTCTTAAGCTCTCCGATTAAGACCCTCTCTGTACGATATCATTGACTTTGAGAGCCATTATCTCATATGCACATGATCACAACGTTGTTTAAGGAACAGAAGTTGGAATTCCTGACGGGTGATCAAACAAACACAATTTTCCCAAAAAAAACAAAAAAAAACAAAACAATCAACACCCTTTCATGAAAGTGGAATTGAGTTGAAAAAAAAATCAGCAGTATCAACACTAATTGCATCAAGAACAGCACCATCCCATCCGATCATAGTGTTCTAGTAGAAAATAAAAAAGGAATACTGTCATAACCCACAGATTGCAAAAGGCCGACGAGAAATTCCACACAATTAGAAGTAATTATAAGAATAAAAACAGCTAACTAGGAATGGTGCATTGGTAGAAAGATTTAAAAAGAAGAACCATACAAGGAATGCTGTGTCATACCTCACAGATTGCAAGAAGCCTAAGAACAAAAGAAAGAAGCTCAACAAGAAAGCAATAAGAACAAGAAGCCCAACAAAAGAAGAGACGAATTCGTAAGCATGATCGTCATATACTATAAATTTAAAAAAGGAAAAGAACAAAGTATAATAGGAGATTGATAATACCACAATTGGTCGGTTCACTACATGAATTTTATGCTCTCTATACATTCACTTCCCTGCACCAAAACTACCATTTATTCACAACTCAAATCCATAGCTCAAACAAATATGGAGGCTTTTCTTCCCTTTCTTTCCCTTTTTGCTTGTCGTCTGTTCACTCCTCCTCGTTCACAATGTGAGCTCCCTGGTTCCAATTTTGCTGTAATAACGTATGATTGGAAATTGAGGAGGAGGAGAAAGCAGTGCAGAATTCATGAACTGAGAAGAATCAAAATGAAAAAAACCCAAATGAATGAAAATATTTCCTTTGATCTCTTCTAAGGAATCAATAGAAAGGAGGCGGCGGAGGCGATGAGTACGGTAGTCCAACGACGGGCGGCAATGGACCTTCATAGGTCGGTGGTGGTGGAGATGGGATTGGTGGTGATTCACAAGGAATTGGAGGGGGAGGTGGTGATTCATAATGTACTGGTGGTGGTGGTGGTGGTGAAGGTGGCGGTGGAGATGAATACTCGTAAACAGGTGTTGGTGGTGACGATGGTGGCGGAGGCGACGAATTTTCATAGACAGGAGTTGGTGGTGGTGGGGAAGGTGGTGGAGGAGATGGGTACTTGTATGCAGGAGATGGTGGTGGTGGTGAAGGTGGTGGAGGTGACGAGTATTCATAAACAGGAGTTGGCGGTGGTGGGGGACAAGGTGGTGGCGGCGAAGGTGGTGGAGGAGATGAATATCGATCGACTGGCGATGGTGGTGGTGGAGAATACGGGGGTGGTGGTAAATATTCCACTGGTGGTGGTCGCGGCGATAGAGATGGCTCTGGCTCTGGCTCTGGTGGTTCAATACATGGTGGAGGAGGTGGTGGTGGCGGCTCTATGCAAGGTGGTGGTGGAGGAGGAGAGTTGGGTGGAGGTGGTGGAGAATAGACCGGAGGAGGTGGTGGGGAGTTGTAGGTATAGACTGGTGGTGGTGGTGGTGGTGGTGGTAAATATTCCACTGGTGGTGGTGGTGGCGGCGATGGAGATGGCTCTGGTGGTTCAATACATGGAGGAGGAGGTGGTGGTGGCGGCTCTATGCAAGGTGGTGGTGGAGGAGGAGAGTTGGGTGGAGGTGGTGGAGAATAGACCGGAGGAGGTGGTGGGGAGTAGACCGGCGGAGGTGGTGGTGAGTTGAACGTATAGACTGGTGGCGGAGGTGGAGAATACTGAGGTGGAGGTGGAGATGGATAAGGTGGAGGTGGTGAATTAGGTGGTGGTGGTGGAGAAGAATACGTTGGTGGAGGAGGAGGAGAGTATACTGGTGGAGGTGGTGAGTTCGGAGGTGGTGGTGGAGGAGACCTCACGCAATACACTGGCTTTGGTGGAGGTGGAGGGGGCCTCACGCAATACACTGGCTCGGGTGGAGGTGGCGATGGATAAACTGGTGGTGGTGGTGGCGGCGGCGGGGAAGATGGCGGTGGAGAAGGGGGTGGTGGTGATGGATAGACAGGTGTTGGTGGGGATGGCGGGGGAGGAGAAGGTGGCGGTGGTGATGGGTAGACCGGTGGTGGTGGTGATGGTGGAGGAGGAGAAGGTGGTGGTGGTGGTGGTGGTGGCGGAGGAGGAGAAGGTGGCGGAGGTGATGGCGGTGGCGGAGGAAATGTGGGCACAAACGGCGTACACCGGAACGAGCTGCAATCGACTCGTTTCGACAAGAAAGCGTTGCACTGTCTCTTGGAGCGCTGCGCCGGTCTCTCCGGCAGACAATTCCTCCGGTCATCGAAAGACGGCAACTTCAAACACACCGGCGCCTCGTCCTCGAAGAAGTTGTACGAATACGTGAAATTCTGCAGCCTCGGGAGCGAGCAAATTCCCTCCGGGATCTCGCCGGAGAGCATGTTGTGGGCGACATTAAGCTGCTCCAACTTCTCCATCTCCCCTATCGACTTTGGCAACGGGCCCATCAGCTCATTGAAACTCACGTCGAACACCGTCAACTCCTTCAACATCCCGATCTCCTCCGGCAAGCAGGACCGCAACCCGTTGTTCATCAGTATCACCTCCATCAAGGTCCTGGACATGTTCCCAAGGCTCGCCGGCAAACAGCCCCGGAACTTGTTGCCCGCGAGAACAAGAACCGACACCGGAGAGTTGCCGAGGTTGTCGGGGATGTCGAACGTGAACCTGTTGCTGTTGATGAATATGGCATCCAGCTCTTTGTCGAAGAGCTGCCGAGGCACCTTCCCCTCGAACTCGTTGAACCGAAGATCCAAGAACTTCAAGCTCGGCAGTCGAAGCACGACCTCGGGGAATTTCCCGGCGAAGCGGTTGTTGCTGAGGTCAAGCTCGAACAAAAGCTTCAGATTCTGGAATTTGTGAGGCACCGTTCCGCAGAAGCGGTTGGAGTTTATATGAAACAAAGCTAGATCTTTCAAAAGCCCGAGCTCCTCCGGCAAGTACCCGGCGATATCCCCACCATTGAGATCAACCCCAGCAACAACCGTGACGTTCTCGTCGTCGAGGGCCTGCGAACAGAACACGCCGGTGTAGTTGCAGACGCCGGATCCGACCCAGTTCCCTGTAAGGTTCATGGGATCGGACAGAATGGCCTGCTTCCACGCCTGCAAGGCAATGTAGGCGGATTTGAGACGTGGGTTGGCGAAGAAAAGGGACGGATCGACATGGACGTGCTCGCCGCGGTCACAGTACTCGTCCCGGTAGTAGAGAAGCTGCCGTTGGCGGATGAACCTCGCCTCGGCTTCTGTAAGACCGGTGCTTGAGAGAGAGAATTGGTTCAGACCACTTATTCCCACGACATCATCCTCCTCTCCCGCCACTACAGATGTAGCAAAGAAGATGGTGGTGGTGGTGAGAATGTAAACTAAGAAGTGGGTTGGATCAAGCCTGGTCTTCCTCATCCTCATCTCATTCTCCAATAATGGTGTTGCTGCATGTACAAGAAGCAAATAAAGATGGAAAAAAGGAAGTCTATGAAGCAAACAAGAATGTGATGGTGGTGGTGAAGGAGGAGGAGGAGGAGGGAGGAGATGAGGAAGGAAGGAAGGTAGTGGGATTGGGTTTTAGTGGAGGAGAAGAAATAAGCCCAAAGAGACAGCTAGAACACAGCTCAAAGGGGGCACCAGTGGTTTGGGGGAGAGAGGAAGAGATGGGAAAGGTACTTGTACAGAGAGAGAGAGAGGGTGGGGAGGGGAAGAGTTGCTTTTGCTGACTTATTCCTATGCTTTTCTATTTTAATATTTCCTTCCATTTGCCTTTTTTTTTTTTTTTTTTTTTGTAGCAGGAATTCAAATTGGAAGAAGAGGCGAGCTCCAGTTCCAGAGGACGACTGGTGTGGGAATAATTGCCGGCGGGGGATGGGGGGAAAATAATAACAATAATAACTAGTGGGTTGGGTGAGAATGAGATTTTTTTTTTTTTAATTTGATCGTTGGATGGTGGGAATGGATGGTGGAGATCGTGTTTGGAGAGAGTTGGGGGTTTTCTGTTTGGAAGCAATAAGGATGGATTGGGACAAAAAGGTTGCGAAAGGATGTAGAATAACAGAGTTCACATTTTTTGTGGGGAATGAGATCCAAGAGTGGAACGCGGTTATGGGTCTCAAACCGATTCAATCGACTGCGTTTGGTACAAATGGCAATGGCAGTTTAATATATAGCCGGAGAAATGTTTGGTGATCTCCAATGGCATAAATGAATTACAAACACTAGTTGCAGATTTCCAGATTGGAATTACAAAGTAACAGAGGTTTTTGCTTTTGCAGATGGTAGCCTAGAAATGAATACAGGTCTTATATGTAAAAATCTTGACATGGTATAGAAGACTCCATGTCAATATTTGATCCGATCTTGAAGGTGAAGAAAACTCAAAAAGAGACCGGAATGTGGACGAACGACCACATGGACACGTTGTACCACCCTGTGAAATTACACGTTGTAATCATCTATTATTTTCCATATATATTCAACACACCACGATGGTTTATATGGATAAGTAGGTGAAATAGTTATATGTGCAATACTCACAAACGACATATATAAATGCACTCTATTAGCGTTAATGTTATCTCTCCTACATGAGGGGTCTTACTTACACGCAAATTTATCTTGCTACAGAAGACAAAGATTTGATCCCAACGAGAACTCAAAACATATTACAGCATGAGATTAATCGAGAAGCATGCACAGGAATACGGATTAGTATTTTATTTTTATGTTATTATTATTATTATCGGCAGTTAAAAAGAAGTCCCCAAGTTCGAATCTGAAAAAATACTTCATTTCCGACGTTTCGGAGACTTTAGCATCGTAGGTAGCATGGATGGAAAAGGTCATCACACATCTTTTTCATCGTACCCAACTTGTTTTTCATCACATATATACTTCCTTTTTTTCCCTTTTTCTGTGTGTGCTTGTTTTGGAAGCAGTAGAGTTAGTAATACCGATAATATCGTTATTATTTAAAGCTGGCTTTGTGACGGAGATGGCATCCAACAAATCTTCTTCGTAACAGAATAAATGCAGGAATAGAGGGTGGTGGTCCCACGTGTGGGACCAAAACACCTCAAGGGCATGTGCGTGGACCCCACGTGTCACGTCTTGCACGGCTGTATCGTCGGCGGAGAACACTTCCTCTTCCTGTTTGTACACCGCGTCCCCCGTGAGGGGGGTCCCACTTGCCACGTCAGCAGCTCATAATTTCCAAAGACTACTACGACGTAGGTGAGGTGACTACTGGTTGCGTTTGGTGGCACGTCCGTGTTAAACAAACACCCATCTATTTAGTATTTAAAAAAAAAAAAAAAGGACACAGCTGTTGGCCAATTACCACAAGAGCCCAAACACCATCTGCTTGTTTGCCACGCTCTACACTATTTGGTAAATGTTCATGGAAAACTAGAGTATTTATTTAGATTAACAGTTTTAGAATATTTTAATCTTTGCAGATTTTTAATATTTGTGATCTATTATTTAAGAGAAATTATGTCTCAGGTATGCACTAGACGGTCTAAACCACAATATTGTCTTGTACTATTAACAAGGCACTACTACAGTGATGAGATAACATGCATGCTTTGTGAAAGGAGGAGGAGGAGGAGGAGATCAAACAAGAGGATGTTCATGCATGCATGCATTCGTAATCTTCCAACTAAAGTTGTTTGACATGGAATCCAATTTAGTCTAACTACCAATCATTCGGCTGGATCTGCACATTTCAAAGTTCAGCCTCTCACATTCAGATTATGAATAAATTAATTTTAACTGTTGTATATAATTAATTCCTCATTCCATTTTCAACTGTGTGTTCTTTTGTTGATTGGAAATGAACGTAGTATTATCGTTTGCAATGTGTGCTTTTACATAAGATGATGAAGCTTGTAAGAGACGGGTGACGACGCTTTAAGTTCACAGCATACATTGTGTTTCGACTTTAGCTAGTTGTTATTAGTATATCAACATTTCTGCTGTTAGTAAATGGCGAAAGAATAATAATATATGTTCGGATTAGTCAATTCTATCGTCTCGTTTTTTCATATATATAACAACGATGTAATGTGCACAAAAGACTGTGACATACATGTGGAACGGAATGCTGTTGTTTCCTCACGCAACCATGAACATGAAACAGGAAAAGATTTCTCTCACAAGTCCTTTCATTTGGAAACAGTAAATGGATGGTAGGGGATATTTTCCCTTAAAATTTTCTGAGTTCAAAGAGTACGCGTTCCGCTGTCCTTGACTAACTACTACGTTGCCTTTTATTTTGGTCTGTTAACTTTAAGAAAAAATCGTATGCATTGATAAGGCTGAATCATATAGTCTACCAAAAGAAAAAGAAGAAGAAGAAGAAGAAGAAGAAGCCACCACGTTCCACGTAAGCACGACAGCAAGCAGTGAGCTGGAAACACAAAATCTACGAAACGCGGTACAAGATTAGAAGGCAAATGCAGTGTGGGATCCAGAAGCTCTGGGCTGGTTTTGACCATTCATGGAGAAAAATGGTTTAATGGGGGAAATAAAATAGAAAGGAAGAGGGGCTTTTGTTTTCTTTCTTTTTTTTCTTTTTTTTTTGGTTTCGTTTAAACACCCTCTAGCATCTAGGTACGTATTTGGTATATTGCTCCCGTATCATGTCCCTTTGAATGTCAGATTGCTTTGTGTAATAAAGCTAAAGTTTTATTTGCATACTCCTCCCTGGACCTCCCGTGATCTTTTCTAAGCTGGAACGAAATAACCATCAGTAAAGAAGTAATGGTTTCAACGTTATAATGGAAAGGCAAAAGGCGAAATATTCAATCGAGCTGTGGGGACTACTGATTTGTGGTAACTTGGTAAACTTCAGAAGTATCCAACAAAACAAAAAAAAATCAATTGCAACGTAAAGTAGGACCATAGATTCAAAGGTAGAAAGGATTAAACTCAAAACTTGTGATTTTAAGTTCAAAACTTGGGTGGTTGTACTCATTCCTCGGTAGAAATATATGATATTTCAGAACATTTCCATTTCTCTTTCTATTGTGATCTCAGCAGACACCTT
>JAMKQA010008044.1:0-14775 GCA_024699735.1 Posidonia australis | reverse complement strand
TTGTCTCTAACTGATCTCCTGAGTGGAACAGCTGGTGTATCATCTTGCACTGGTGGCACCTGGTCATGACCATTTGCATCATCATCAGTAACCTGAGGTGTATCCTGTCCACCTGTGTCAAAAACATGGTCTTCAATTTCAACATCTTGCTGAGTTGGAACTGTAGGATTTGGGTTTAAATCAACCAAGTTTTCTTCTTGTTGTTGAGTTGCCTTTTCTTGCACTTTGCCAATGTCTTCAATGGTTTGGTCTTCTACAAACACAACATCAAAGCTTCTGATCACCTTCTTAGCTACCGGATCATACAATTTGTAACCAAATTCATGCTGTCCATAGCCAAGAAAATATGCACTGTCGTGTCTTTGCATTTAGTTTTGTTCTTTCATCTTGAGGAACATGAACAAATGCCTTACATCCGAACACCTTCAAGTGCTCATAGGATACATCCTTGTCATACCAAATCTTATTAGGAACATCTCCCTGCAAGAAGTAACATGGTGGAAGATTTACAAGATAAACAGAAGTCATCAAGGCTTCACCCTAAAATGACTTTGGCAATTTTGCTTGAGAAAGCAAACATTTCATCTTTTCCACCAATGTTCTGTTGAATCTTTCTGCAACTCCATTCAGCTGTGGTGTCTTTGGAGGAGTCTTTTGATGCTTTATTCCTTGCTCTTTGCAATAGGTATCAAAAGGTCCACAATATTCTCCTCCATTATCTGTTCTGATACACTTCACTTTTCTGCCTGTTTCCCTTTCCACTGCAACCTGAAAGTCTTTGAACTTTTCAAGCACTTGATCTTTAGACTTTAAAAGAAAGGTCCAGACTTTCCTGGAGAAGTCATCAATGAATGTAACAAAGTACCTAGCTCCCCGATGTGTCATCACTTTCTTTGGTCCACATACATCAGAGTGGATCAGCTCTAACATCTCTGATTTCTTTGAGAAGGATTGACTTTTGAAGGTGATTCTGTGCTACTTTCCTGCCAAACAATCTGCACACTGCTTCAATTGTACACCCTCCAATTTTTACAGAAGTTTCTTTCTTAAAAGCGTTGCCATTCCCTTCTCACTCATGTGACCAAGTCTCTTATGCCATAACACACTTGAATCTTCACTTTCTAGTGTATTAACAGAGGTACCAGAAAGTTTAGCATGGATGTAATAAAGATAAGATAATCTTTTACCTTTTGCAACTATCATGCTTCCCTTCGTGAGCTTGTACTGTCCTCCTCCAAAATGGCTCAAATAGCCTTCATCATCAAGTTTCCCTACTGAAATAATGTTGAGTCTCAAATCCTCAACATGTCTCACTGACTTGAGTGACATTATCTGTCTCTAACTGCACATCTCCCTTGTCAACAATTTTTGCCCTGTTATTGTTGCCCATCTTCACTATCCTAAAGTCACCTGAAGTGTAGGAGGTGAAGAAGTCCCTTCGAGATGTGGCATGAACGGTAGCACCACTATCTGACACCCATGTTGTCTCATCATCACCTACAAGATTGACTGAATCATCACAAACAACAAGTAGCTCTTCAACTGCTGTTGCAATACCTTCACTGTCACTGTCTTGCTGTGATGGCTTTTTCTTCTTGTCTTTGTTTTCCTTCTTAAACTTCCGACAGAATCTTTTGATGTGACCTTTCTTGTGGCAATGATGACATTCAACATCTGCATACCTGCCTCTTGACTTGCTTCTCCCCTTCTCAGAACTTCTAGTATCTCTTCTATTGCTTCTCCCCCTTGATTCTGCAATGAGTACATCAGAATGAGGGGAGGAGCCATCTGCAATTCTTTTGGACTCTTCATTAATAACATTGGTCTTCACATAATCCCAAGTGACATTTCCATTAGGAGCTGAGTTGCAAAGAGTTACCTTTAAGATTTCCCATGTGTCTGGCAAGGAGCCTAGAAGCAGTAAGGCTCTCACTTCATCATCAAACGTGATACCCATCGAGGACAACTGATTTATAATTCCTTGAAAGGTATTCACATGATCAGCTGCAAGTGTACCATCCTGATATCTCAAGTGCATCAATTGTTTGATGAGAAACATTTTGTTGGTGCCTTCTATTCGAGCATATAACTCATCTAACTTCATCCACAAGGAACTGGCATTTGTCTCCTCACTAATGTGGTTCAACACATTGTCATTCACCCACTGTCGTATGAAGCCACAAGCTTGCCGATGAAGAATCTTCCATTTATCCTCAGATATATTTTCTGGTTTTTCAGCATTGAAAACTAACTTGTAATATTCTTTGACATAAAGAAGATCTTCCATTTTTTCCTTCCAAGTCTGATAGTTTGTGCCATTTAGTGAAATCATCCTGCTTGTGTTGGCCTCTATTTCACCACAGTGATCTCAACCTTCAAATGTCAACTATTTTCCTTTCACAAGTTTAGTCCTATGTCCCACGGTGGGCGCCACTTATTGGGATAAATAAGAACCTAACTGTGCGAAAATAATCCAAATAAGAAACAACCAATCTAAATAAGACACAAGGATTTTTACGTGGAAAATCTCCTCAGTGTGAGGAGATAAAAAACCACGGGACTTTCTCAGTCCAGGCCAACCTGCTCTTTGCTTCAATAAAAGTTACAGAGCTGTTCTTCTTTCCAAGTTTTCTAACTTGAGGCATACATCACAAGCATTCAATGGCAATAACAAATAACAGTAGATGTGAAGAGAAGAATGCAAACCAACAAGTTCTCTTCTTGGCATGCTCACACCACAGCCGTTGAGCACTCGAGCACGTTGCAGTCTCCACGCTCAGCGTCAGACCAACCTTCAAGCTCGACGTCGCCAGCCACGCCGCAGCACAGGCTGCTCCTCCCACACACGCGAACCGCAACACTGGCTGCTCCTCCCACGCACACGAACCACAACACAGGCTACTCCTCCCACGCACGCGAACAGCAGCACAGGCTGCTCCTCCCATGCACGCGAACCGCAGCCGATCTCCAAGCTCCGACGCCGCAGCACGCAACAGCAAAACAGCAGCTTCTGTTTTTTTTTCTTCTGTTTCCTCTGTTTTTGCACGCCCTAAATGCCCGATGTCCCTTTATATCTTTTAATATCACTGTTCATTTATTTGCCATTGACTGTGGGCCTGAATGAGGTGCGGAGGAAGCCCGACCCAACAATTACATCTTAACATTTTCTCTCCTCGTCACTTCCTCTTGACATCTTCTCTACTCACCCCATCTTCCTTCCCCACTGACCAACATTGAGCACACAATCTTCTCCCCATCACTCCACACCAACACCACACTAGCAACCGCATTACTGCATGTCACCCCTGCAAGTAGTAGTTGCCCTAACACCATCGCCAACTATTCTCACTCCATCTTTTCTTTTTCAAATTCTTGTTGTTATTTTGAATTCCTGATGATTTGTGCAAATCATTCTAAACACATGTGTTAAATTGTTGATGTACATTTGAACAAAGTAGAAAAATTCTTGTGTTTCATTAAGAAAAACAAAAGAATTAGATTGTTCATCATTTTGTCATGAATTTTTTATAAACTTCAAAGTGATAATTTACATTATTCAAGAAATGTTAGTGAATCATGTCTTTATCTAGGATCAAATTATTCACAATTTTATGTTTGCTATTAATGCTATATATTATTATACAATGTACTATAAATGTAATATTTAATTCTTAATAAGTAGATATAAAATCTGAGAATCAACTTAACCTAACTCAAAGTTTTTGGGTCAGATTGGGTTGAGATTGTGGTTAGGTTGGATATAAATCTAAAATTACACAACTTAAACAATTTATGTTAGGATATGGGTTCATTCTTATTCCAACTTAACCTTGTCCGTGCACACTCCAGCATGTTCTTTAAAAATGGATAAAAATAAGAATATAGTACAAGTACTTAAAGGGTGGATATCAATAAAAAAAATGCATAATATAGAATATCAAGAACCCTTTTATGTTTAAGGCCCAAGATATACGAAAGTGCACATATTTTACATAATTAATCACAAGAAAGTCAACATATTATGACCATTCTCATTAAAAAAAATTTAATTACTTGATGGTACCATATACCATGATTTATTTTTACTTTAGGATCCTATATTCAAAATATATCACTTTGGTAGCTTGAATTTTTATCATTAATTAAATTGGTAGGAGTGTATTTTATAATAATTTTTAAATAAAAGTACCATTGACATTATATCTCTTATTTTTCTCCATTTCTTCACTTTGGTACATTGAACTTTCGTAGTCAATTACTTTGGTACTTCTATGAGTAGAAGTGAGTTTCATAATAATCCATAAACGAAAATACCCATAATATTATATCTCTTCTTCTTCTTCTTCTCCATTCTTCCTTTGTTTTTATCACTTTTTTTAATTAGATTGAAATAATTTTTATCGTGATTGATGATTGGTATTGCAATGTATCTAATATATGTATTTTTTAAACTTTGAACCTAAAGTTTGAAAAACAAGTATTTTGGATACATTAATACAATACCAATTATCAATCATGCTAAAAATCACTTCAATTTAACTAAAAAATATAATAAGAAAAAATGAAGAAGAAGAAGATATATAACCTTAGGTCATCCATTAATTATTATAAAATCAACTCCCACTCATGAAAGTACCAAAGTAATTGATTGTAAAATTTTAGAATATCAAAGTAAAGAATGGGGAAAAAAGGAAAAAGAAATAGAAAACAATAAAGTATATAACATTAGCGATATTTTAATCTAAAAATTATTATAAAATACATTTTCACTAATGGAAATACTAAAGTAATTGAGATGACAAAAATTTAGGATACCAAAGTGATGTATTTTGAAGAAAGTTCAGGATATCAAAGTGATGGATTTTGAAGTATAGAATACTCAAGTGAAAATCAGTGATACTACATGGTTCCATCAAGTAATTAACTCTTAAAAATATGCATATAATGAATAAATACGTGTAATCCTAATATGGCATAGATAATTAAAGGACAGATATCCTTATCCATTTACACCTCTACCAGGTACTTGCACAGATTTGGATGGAGTGATGAATGCCATTAGTCATAACAACACATCTTCGATAAAAAGTTAAACAACTAAACTTTGTTGTGGTAAGTGGGTTATGTGACAACACAATCTTTCCAACGCTACAAATGCTGTTGTCTACTCAAGAAAATATTTCCAAGTAGATGTGCTTCAACGTCAATACATCTACAACGAGCGTCTTGTTCTTGTACATGTGCCTGCCTAAAGATGTCCATTGTCCATGATTCTGTTTCAAATTTCAAAGACTTAAAAATTGTACGGTCACCTGTTGTGATAGGTTTTATTCGTTGACATGCGATTCATTAGTTTTGATGAGGAAATCCTACAACTTCTTTTGTAGCTCATTTGACTACTTTTAAGTTAGCTAACGATGTGATGAAGGGCAGCTCCACCTTTCCTCTCCTTCTGCCATCATGCTTGCCATCTTTTTGTTGATCGGTGAGATTGAGCTTGCGGTTGTTGAATTTTATGGAAAAGTTACTAATCTAAATTATAATCATAAATTAAAAGATTATGACTTGGTAAAGAAAATCAACTAATGTACATAGAAGGGGGTCTCATTCATCATTCCGGTTGGTCATTAGGTTGACTTTTAACCCATCAATAACAGATTTTAAGGAATCATTTAGCAACGGTATCATAATATTTTATGACATTATGTAAATCTCATGATGAAATACCGTTCTTTTACGTTATAGCGGCCTATCATTCATCTTCTTCTACCTCCTCCTCCTGTATAATCCAACTTTCCACCAAGAAATTCAATATAATCATCGATATTTTCTTTCTGGAGATAAATCATTGTCAATCAAAAACCAACTATCTTTTTACAATCCTCTTTTTCCTTATCCTACAAACGTATAGTATGTATGCATGTGTAATCATGGTCAATATATAAAAAAATAATTTCCATTATATAATTTATGTAAACATATCATTTATTAGCAAAATACGCTAAAGTGTTAACCTAGAGCAAAATACAAGGACCAATTTGTTACATTTTTAAAGTTTAGGTAGTACATTCGGAAAAGGCCTAGTTTAGGATACTAATACATTATCCACAAAAAATAAGGATGCCGTTACAGGCCTGGATTTTTGCCTCCCGAGCCACCACGTCCCCACCCGCACGAACCGAGCTTTTCGCGCCACGTCTCCTCGCCTCCCCACCCCCACTAACGCAGTATCGCTACGACCGCTATAAAGCTGGCATCCATGCTTGCGTCGCATCGTGTGTTGTGTCGTCGTCTCCTCCTGCTCCTTCCGCAGGTATGGCGTTTTCTGATGTCTTTCTTAGCTCTGTGTCTAAGAAATGGTGTACTGATCGACTTTTGAGCTTTCTTCTGCGCTTGCATTTCATGCGTCACTGCTTTCCCCTGGCTGTTCAGGATAGTCGGCAGCCATAGCTGCGGCTGAATTTTTATATGTATGTGTGAGCGTGTGTGTATCAGTACACATCGTTTTTCTAGATGCATGCTCATGGCGTTTTTGCTTCCTAGGTTTTTTTTACCTAATTTGGTGAAGAATGTGTCGGTCTTACCTAACTCATCTTCTTTCTGTGTTTGGTCCTACCTACTTATTAATCTGCTTGGCATTTTTCACGTTGTCAAAGAAGACTTAATTTTGAAACCTGTTCTTTACAATTTATTTTTTTGGGGGGTTGGTGTTCTCGGCATTTGATCCAGCAGGGCTCTGCGTGGATTACACAAAGAGTATATGTTGTCGTTTTCTCATTACTTGGAAAATCTAGTAGTTTCGGTATCTTCTTTTCCTTCTCACCGTAAGTCCTGTTTGCGTTGTGGAACAGTTTATAGATTTTAACTGAAATTTTGAGATGATATATATTCATCATTTCGTTCTTTAGACACTTGTTGTCGTTGTCGATCAATTTAGGTGCTTTCTTGCTCTGGTCAGTGTACGACTATCAAATAGTTACTAGTTTGCTGATTTATCCTGCTCTACCTTGCATGTTAACAGAGAACGTTTGGATAATGGCAGAAATGATGGGAGTTAGAATCCCTGTGTTGGTTCTTTTAGCGTTGCTATTTTGGTCCTCAATCGCACAAGCAGAATATCCGAAGTACAAAGACCCTAAGCAACCATTGAATGCTCGAATAAAGGACTTGATGAAACGGATGACACTTGCCGAAAAAATCGGACAGATGACACAGATTGAACGGCAGGTTGCTTCTGCCGACGTTGTCAGGCAATACTACATTGGTAACCTTTCTGTTACTCATGTTACATTTTAAGGTTTTCTTATCTGTAATGGTGTGGTGAATGGAGTTTGGCTGAAGTTGCTGAGTCAATGTTTCTGCACAGGTAGTATCGTGAGTGGTGGAGGAAGCACACCTGGTCCTCGAGCCTCGGCTGCAGATTGGGTGGATATGATAAATGGATTCCAGGAAGGTGCACTATCAACTCGTCTTGGGATTCCGATGCTCTATGGAATTGATGCTGTGCATGGGAACAACAATGCTTATAATGCAACGATATTCCCTCATAATGTTGGTCTTGGTGTTACAAGGCAAGCATCTATTATCATCATTCATGTTCTTATTTGATAAATTATTGCCTGATTCATCGCCACCGTGCTCTACTTGAGTGTCGATTGTTGACAAAATTTCTAAGGTTGGATTTATCATTTGCGTGTCAATATACAAGTGATATATGGTGGATTCAAGTCTGTTGGTTTTGAGCATGCCATGGGTCAAAGCAAATGATTAACCCTAAAAATGGTGTCCTTATTTCACTTGAATTCTCTAGCTTACGCTATCTGTACATGTTTATATGTTTCCTTTTCTCACTTTTGTCAATTACTACTGCAAAACGCATTATGTAAATCTATTGTTAATACATTTGTCTCATTTTGGAATTTACAAAACCAGTCTCATTTTGGCTATAGATGATCACTACTTGTAATTTTACTCATTTACTAATCCCAACTACCAAAAAGCTCCAAATTAAATGAAAGTTCCGTTAAAAAACTCCAGTTATATTTCATTGATCAACAAATTTGTGAGAGTATCATGGAATTTATAATGTAATGGTTGCACGTCTAATATTGTCAAGCCTTTTCGTTTAGGGATCCCGAACTTATGAAGAAGATTGGTGCTGCAACTGCTCTTGAAGTCAGAGCAACTGGAATTCCTTATGCTTTTGCTCCATGCATTGCAGTAAAACTCTATCCCTGTCTACTCATAACTGTTAGATATTGATTCAATAGCGTGGGGACTATATATAGCGTTATTTCTGATTTTATATCTGATTGATGCAATGCAGGTTTGCAGAGATCCTAGATGGGGTCGATGTTACGAGAGCTATAGTGAAGATCATACTATTGTGCAAGCAATGACAGAGATAATTCCTGGTTTACAAGGGAATACTCCTCCAAACTATCGGAAGGGTGTCCCTTATGTTGCTGGGAAGTATGTCATCTGAAACTGATACACTTATTTTGCTCTTGAATAATTGCACTATTTAAATTTTAACCTCATTGGTCTGCCCTTCCATTCGAAGTTATACTGCATGAGCATCCATTTCTTTTTGCTAGAAACAACATGTGGCCTTTTTTCTTCAAGGGACAAGGATAAATCTGATATCAGCACAGAATTGATATAGATTTTCTTAATCTTTTTTCGGTTGTTTTATTTTTGTTACTATTTGTAGCAGACCTTCCACCCTTAGGCAAAACAACAACAACAATAATGATAATAATAAAGAGAAAAACTAGAAGAGCGAACACAATAACACAACATTCAATTTCACAAAAACTTCACTCATATATGAATAAACATTATTAGTTTGTTACATGTATTCTAATTTTACATTATCAAAACACATTATCTTGGTATCTTATGTATCCTATCCTGCAGGGAAAAGGTTGTCGCATGTGCTAAGCACTTTGTAGGAGATGGTGGTACACAAAATGGCATTGATGAAGATAACACTGTCATTGATGCACAAGGTTTATTCAGAATTCACATGCCAGCTTATTACAACTCCATAATCAAGGGTGTCTCCACTGTCATGGCCTCTTACTCAAGCTGGAATGGGAAGAAAATGCATGCCAACCGTGAGCTAATCACAGGCTTTCTCAAGAACACCCTCCATTTCAGGGTTTGTGATGCATTTCTGCCCTTATTATTTGATTTTGCATCTAAAAAGAATACTATGTGACTGCAATCATTTGCTTACAACTTCATTGTCTTTCCAGGGCTTTGTGATATCAGATTGGGAGGGTATTGACCGGATCACTTCTCCCCCAGGTGCAAATTACACTTACTCTGTTGAAACTTCAATTAACGCTGGCGTTGACATGGTCAGTTCATCTCTTCCTACATAAATTAACTACCTAACATAAAATTACACTTACAACAGTGTCACTTTCAGTTTGATATAATCTTGTCCTCATCTCTTTCAGTTGTGATGTTTGCAGGTCATGGTTCCTAACAACTACATAGACTTCATTAATGACCTAACCAACTTGGTTAATAGCAATGCCATTCCCATGAGCAGAATCGATGATGCAGTGAGAAGGATTCTTAGAGTCAAATTTGTTATGGGTCTCTTTGAAAATTCGACTGCCGATATTAGCTTAGCCAACAAGCTAGGATGTCAGGTATCATCTTCAATAGCTACATCCTGGTTCTATTAGTATTATTTTCTGATTCTCTACAATTAGAAGAGAAAAATAATCCCTTGTATCTTGTTCTTTTCATTGGTCCTGATATAGGAGCACAGGGATTTGGCAAGGGAGGCTGTAAGGAAATCATTGGTGCTATTAAAAAATGGAGACTCTATTGACAAGCCATTGCTCCCTCTTCCTAAGAAGGCATCAAAGGTCCTTGTTGCAGGGACTCATGCTGATAATCTGGGATATCAATGTGGAGGCTGGACAATTGAATGGCAAGGAGCTAGTGGGAATAACTTCACAAGCGGTAAGGATCCTTTCTCAATCCTCTTAGTTCTCGATTATATGTTGTCTCTCGCTTGTCCTATATTTAACTTCATGCTTGGTTTGAATTCATCATTTCAGTTGGGTAATAACATTAGTAATGAGAGATTTAGGCAATACTCATGTCAATCAGACAGTTGATAATTAACATACTCTCAAGCAGGGACTACGATTCTGAGTGCCATTAAGTCCACCATTGATCCGGCAACGAATGTCATCTACTCGGAGAACCCTGACGTGAACTTTATCAAGGATGGAGGCTTCTCTTATGCAATTGTTGTTGTTGGAGAGCTCCCGTACACAGAGATGAAGGGGGACAACCTGAACCTTACATTACCGGATCCCGGTCCAAGCACGATCACAAATGTCTGTGGCGCTGTAGATTGTATTGCTGTTCTAGTCACAGGTAGGCCTGTTGTGATCCAACCATACTTGCCCAAGATAAAAGCTCTCGTGGCTGCTTGGCTTCCAGGATCTGAAGGCAATGGTGTTGCAGATGTTCTCTTTGGAGACCATGGTTTCAGTGGAAAGCTAGCACGCACCTGGTTCAAGACTGTGGATCAGCTGCCTATGAATGTTGGAGATCCTCACTACGACCCGCTTTTCCCGTTCGGTTTTGGGCTGACAACGCAACCAACAACGGCTTCATAGACATGGCAGCTAATTTAGTTGATGTGTTTGTTGTCCATAATTTTATTTCGATGACTTAGAAATGGTATGATTACCTTTTGTGATAGGTTTTATTCGTTGATATATGATTCTCTAGGTTTCGACGAATAAATCCTCTTCTTTTGTAGCTCATTTAACTCTGTAATTTTATGTGGTCTTAAATTATTTAGTGACTTGATGAAAAGCAGAGCTATAGCTTCAGCTTTCTTTCATTAGTATTTCCTGCCCGCTTGCTTGCCATCTTTGTATTATTATCTGGTGATTTCTGAGGTGAAACTGAACTTTTCAGAACAGGAATATAATATGTTTCTGGCAGACACGTTATCATAAATGACTGTCATCACCTAGATTAGGCCACAACTCAAAAAATTAAACAGGGATCAATAAATCATCTCAGTTATAACTCTGTTTTGTTCTGTCTTGCATGGTTTGTGGTGGCCAGAGAAATCTATATTTCATCAGAGACGTCAGCTGGGAAGAAGTTTTCCACCTCTTTTCAAAGAAAGTATTGGTTGTTCATGTGTATTGTAGTTTTTTTAAATAAAAGTTTAATGTAGTTTTACACTTAATGTCTATTTATTAAAGCTTCATTTTCTTAACATAAGTGTAGAAGTTAACTTCTGATTAGAAGTTATTATACCTTAATGTTTGGAAATTGAAAGAAATCAATGTTCTAAAATACATATTTCTAAGAAACAATTGTAATATATATGATGTCCGTAGGAGTTGAACCTCGTACAACAATAAAGAAATTTCAGTACTAAACTAAGTGATTACAAACCCTTAAAGAGAAATTATATGTTCAAAAACTCTACCAAATAGAACCTTATTTCTCCATTATTTTCTAACATTTTCTTGATAAGAATCCAACAAAAGAAATGCCAAGACATATTGAGAATGTTGTCATGCTCTCTGATTGATTGATTAAAAAGGAAAGATTCAAAGGTCCATGACCTTATTGGCTGGCACAAGGTGATATAAGCGAATCATGTGTCGAAAAAGTTTCTCATACGATTTGGGAAGCTAACTCTTCTATTCATGAATGACGCACGAGGACAACATAGAAATTTATCAGACGCTTAGTTTATCAAATCCTTGTTGGACTGGTGGAGGTCAAGGGAAATTTGTCCCCCCCCCAAAAGGCCTTAAGAGTTGGGTCACTTGCAATCCGATGGCTTGGCCCAAATCTGATAGCACCGTGGGCTAGACTAGGGTCGAAAGTTTCCTAACGTAGCTCAACACTACTTGATTTGGGCTTGAATATGGCCCAATCTAAGCCTGAGTACACGAACACAGCTCGACTCTGGTTCAAATTTATGGCTTAATTTAGACCTACCCTAGTGTAGGCCCAAAAGAAGCTTGAAGTAAAAATATGTAATTTTAAATATAAATATTAATTGTTAAGTTATAATTGATTATTTTATAATGTATTTTAATTATCTAAAACAAAATATCAACATCCATTTTAAAAATAGAATGTCCAGTATAACAAAACGAACATCTTATTTTTGGAAACAAATGTTCATTTATAAAAACGGATGTTAGTATTTTTCTTTATTTTTTTACTTTTAATTTTCAACGGTTATAAAATATAATCATGGGAAGAAGTAAATGTCCATTTTTAGAAATAAACATCCACTTACAGAAACAAACCTTTGATTTTTACAAGTTGTTCTAACAATTTCTAATAACTATATTTCTAACAATTGTAAAACTTTATTAACAATTTTATCTTTTTCAACAGCTCTATTTTTAATTGTCAAAGTCTTAAAACATCTATAAATAGTATCACATTTCCCTTGTCCATCGATACAAAACTTCTTACTTTTTCTCTTCATTTCTCAAAATTTTTAGTTTCTTGCAAGTTGCAATTTTACTTTTTAAGTCTCAAGTGTTCAAGTGGAAGTTACAGTTCTTGATCTCAAATTCTCAAGTTTGCCACGCTTACGCCAATCACCATTAATGTTCTTTTCTTCTTCTCCATTCTTATTCTCTTCTTAACCCTCTATTTTATAATTTATTCTTTTAAGTTTTTTAAAGTGTTTATTATTTAAGTGGAACTAGTTTATTTTTGTTTCATAAATCATAATAGCCAATAAATCAAATGATTTTGTTCCTAACATTCAAAATCCTGTAGAATTTTATTTTTTTTGAAATCGGTAAGCAACTATTAATATTACTCTTAGCTATATAAACCACCACCAAGCGATAAAATCAGTCCAAAATTACAAACCTCATGGAACCATAAGTTACAGTTAAAATAACAAGCCTCATGGAACCACGTCTACAATTACTTGGTTTAGTGGTGAAGTCTTTTTGTGGTTGTATGAGAGGTTAGGAGTTCGACTCCTAAGAATATCATATATATTAAAATTATATTATTGTATTATTTCTTTTCTGGGATCGTATCTCATAAACGACGGGATAGCCAAGTGTTTGTTATGATTGTAATATATATTAGAAAAATCGTTTCCAAAAAAAAATCCTGTAGAAAATTTAGATTATATAGGAATGACAGTAGAGATTTAGAATCCACACCCTCTAACTCTAATATTTAAAACTTTAGAAAAAAAGAAAAGATCAAATGTTTAGACTTATTTAACTGAAAAGTCTAATAATCTTAGGAAATGTAAATGTAATATATGTGGTAAAGATCTTACTTGTAATGATTTAGAAGGGACAAAACATTTAAGAAGGCATGCGACCCATTGTCTTGAGAAATTACAACAGAAAATTAATTCCAGGTAAAGTACATTAGTGGTTGGAGCTAAGGAAATGTTATCAAATTGGAAATATTCTTTAAAATTAAATAAAAAAGTGTTAATTAAATATATAATTAGAGATTAATAGCCTTTTATTTTTTTGAAAGTAAATATTTTGAAGAATATGTAAAAAATTCTTTAAGCCCCACAATTCAAGGGTCATTTTAGAAACATTACAAGAAATCTTATTCATAAATAATTTAACGAAGATAAGTTGAAATTAATTCAAACTTTAGGTAATTTAAAACGTACAATAGCATTAAGTTTTGATGTTTGGATTGGTCCTAATAATGTGTATTATTTGTCATTATGTCGATAGTGATTGGATTCTCCAAAAAACAATTATAGCTTTTCAAATTTTTGAATATCAACATTGTGGTTCTGTAATTTATAATGCATTAATAGCAATTTGTCATGAATATGGTATTAATAACAATATTATTTCATTTTATTTGGATAATGCTAGTAATAATAATGCTACTATCGGATATTTAAAAAATACACTTAAACCTTCATTAGATGTAATTTTATTTCATTATAGATGTTTTTGCCATGAGGTAAATTCAATTGTCCATGATGATGTAACACATATTAGTGAATACTTAGAAAATATAAGCAAAGTTGTTTTGTTTATTCATTGTTCCATAAGTAGACATTAAGAATTTAGAAAATTATGTTCAATAAATAATATCACACTTAAAATTTAAGATGGATGTCCAACATAGATGAAATTCCACATATGATATGTTGAACTCATGCATCAGTTATAGTGAAATAATTACTTTATTTTATAATAATAAAATACTAATCCTAATTATTTTTTAAGTGAAAGCAATTAGTCTAATTGTAAAATAATACTTGATTTTTTAATGCTTTTTTATGGAACAACTAAGTCTTTATTTGGTCAATGTTATCCTACTTTTGCTCTTTTTTTATCTCATATGTATTTCAAATTATAGGAATTTGAAAAGTTTTACTCTTATAATTAGAGATATGTGTAACCATGTCGGCGACAGTCTCGTGGATTTTGACACAAAAGGCCAAAATACATGAGGGATCGGCAAAGTCACGGCAAAAACAATAAAAATAAATATGCAAATGCAAGAGTCGCCACCTAATCTATTAAAATGGAAGACGAGGAAAACCATATAAAATATGCAAATCATGCAATGGAAAAGCAGGTCATAAACCAGAAATGGGTAAGGATCCTTGTTACGCACGAGGAAGGTATTAGGCACCCTCGTGCGCCCGATAAATCGGTCTTCTATTGGTTTCTCTTTTGCTTATGAAATATCGACTTTTCAGCCTTTGCTATACGCCTGAGGGCGGTATGCCATGCCATG
>JAMKQA010008043.1:0-22091 GCA_024699735.1 Posidonia australis | reverse complement strand
TAGTGTATATATTATACATTACTTTTTATATTTAACTATAATATATTATAAATAAATCGGGTCCACGGGTCTGGGTATTTTTAGACCCAAACCCGACCTAGTAAATGAGCGGGTCTAGCGGGTCTGGGTCCACAGGTCCATGGGTCTCATTTTTAGGACCCAGACCCATACTTAATGGGTTTAGACCTGCGGGTCCTGGGTCCAGATTTGACCCATTGCTAGCCCTAATTACGTTATTTATGACTGTTTCAGTGTACTTCACGTATGACTAAAAAGGTAAAGTATGCCTAGAGTTGGAAAACGGGCCGGCCCGGCCCATGAAAAGCTCAGCCCGCCCGAGCTCGGGCTGGCTGGTTCCTGTAGACCATGGGCCCAGCACGGCCCATGGCCTGTATGTGGGCCGAGCCTACGGGCCGACGGGCCGAGCCGGGCCATTAGGCTTAAACTGAATTTTTTTTTATTAATAAGAAATATTTGAAATACAACAATTTTTTTACATAAAAAATACAAAAGATATTTACATCATTTGTTTTACATTTTTTTTTAAATTTTTACATCAAAAATTATTCATTTGGGGAGTATGTTCTGCCTATTGAAGTTGAGATGAGAGTTTTTATAGGGTAAATGGAGTGATAATTGTTGAGATTAAAATAATAATAATAATGCAACAGCTAAATAGCCGTTGAAAACGGCTACATTATTTAGCCGTTGCCCGTTGCCAATGACTTTATAGCCGTTACAGAATGGTGCGCCAGCCTAGTGCGTCAGACTGGTGCGTCAGGTATGTGTGCCCCATTTTTTTTTTTTTAATTTTTATTGATGGGCTGGCCAGACCCAGACTGATTTCACGGGCCAAATTGGGCCTAATAAACGGACCTTCGCGGACCTAAACCTTGGGCCTGGCACGGCCCACGACGAGCCTGACCCGACCTGGCCCGGGGAATTTTTTTTTGGGCCTCGGCCGTGTCGGGCTTGGGCTTGGTCGAGCGACCCAGGGCCAGCCCAGCCGGATTTCCAACTCTAAGCATGCCATGTTTATCTAGTATTTTACTGGAAATGTATCTTTCGGTGATTTGTCATTTTTTCAGATGTCGCTACAATGAGGTTGAATTCCTAGTTTTTAGTAAAGATTTTTGATTAGTGGTATTTCATTTTATTCTGGTTACGAGTTTCTATCAAAACGTAGTAATCGAGTGTTGTTTCTTGTCATCCCAAGTGCATGCAAGTCTTTGCCGTGCGAATAATTGGAGAATTACCTAATGCAGCTGGTGCTCGTGCAGAGACTAGTGATAGATCAGGTACAAATTGGGTCCAGTAAATGTGATTATTATGTTGGATTTAAGTTTAAATGTTTAGCTTATGTGATTTAATTAATTTGATTAGTAAATTAGTCTAATTGTAATATATATTTGATTAAATGGTGTATGAGAGATATTATAACATAATCATAGAACGTACTATAAAAGAAACATCTCTCTAGAATTTTACCACACAATAACTCTTACAACTCTCTTGCTTTGGGAGACTTCTTCTATGGGAACCGAGATAGTTATTGTGGAGATACTAAAGAGAAATGTTCTTACATTAAGATCGATGATATAACAACATTGGCTAAACTTTACAGGAACAGAGATAGTTTTTGAGTTTCAAGGAAGTTTTTATCATTTGATTTTGTTTGTATGTATCTGATTTTATGTATAATGATGAAATCACAAGGGAACAGACATCAAATGGAATATACGACCTCTTAGGCCATGTGAAGGTTATTTCTCGATTAATCCTATCTGTTTCGGCAACCAAAACAGTTTTTAAGATCACACTTAAGGTGGAATCCTCCTTTCTCGGTCATCTAAGGTTTTTTCGGAGGCCGAAACGGCCTATCTAGGCCTTGTTCCACCCGTCAGACGATCAGATGTGGCCCATTGGAAAAGGAAAGGGCTGCAACAGCCTTTTCCAGGTACCTACTAGGCGCCCAAGTGGCGATTGGGCACTTACGGGACACCCTGTAGGTAGTCAAGCCCTCGTTGGAAGTTGCAACACCGCTGCCATCCATTTCTCTTCCCTTTTTTGAAGCCCATCAGGATTTCTAAGTTTAATGGGTGATCCACCTACTTACTATTTTACTACTATTTTATTTTGTAGTAATTGCATATAAGTCTTTGTAATTTTATTTTCTTACATTTGAGTTTTATTTTAGTCAAAAAAACTCTATAAAGTCCTATATTTTATTGGAAACATTATTTGTTTTAAGTCTTGAGTTTTTTTATTGTTACACTCAAGTTTTCTGTTATTATCAGAAACTCTGTAAATTTATGAAATATTTGTTTGGTCCTTGAAGTTTAAATATTTGTTCTAGTATGTAATTTTGCATGATTAGAATAAAGTTTTTGTTAGAATAAACTACTACTATTTATTTTAATTGCATTTGAGTCCATATTTCCATGCTTTAATGATTAAATATTTTTTTAAAGCATATTTAAGGATGATTTAGACTGAAATTTTTGTATTTAATTGTCTAAATATTTTATCCATGTGGTCTTTACTTATTTTGGATAAATAGATAATTATTTTACATTTTACATCTAAGGACAAATTGGACTTATGTGTAATAGTTTTATATCTTATTTATCCATGTTATTAAGAAACATGTTTTAGTTATTTTAACATGTTGTTAAGTTATTTTATCATGGTTAAAGTGTTTTTAAATATATTTTGTCCAACTTTGAGATTTCCTAAATGTCATGTAATATTTACTTTTAATTTAGACGACTTTGAATCTTACCTATGTGATACCAAGTAAAAAAAAATTATTGTAATAATTACATAAGTCAACATTAAATCTAATAAGGATGGTGATCGAACGTGTATTTAAATAAATGAAATTGATAAGTTTTCACCAACATAAAATTGTTATGCTTGTATCTAAATGGGTGGAACGATTCTATTTGCATAATTAATATGGAATATTTTAATATCCAACCATGCTATGTTACATAGACATTTATCCATAAAGAATTAGTTTCATGTTTATTTAATTTATGACGTGTTATTTCTTGTAGAGTACATTTGTTATTTAATGATGCTATTGTTAAATCTAAAGTTTTTATGTGAATAATTTTTACAACTTTTCCTGTTGATAGAAACATGATTCGAATACTTTTGTTAAATGGTACAAATTTCCCAGAATGAAATGAATATTTACCGTTTCAATTAGGTCTAATGAAGTTGGACTTTTACTTTTGAGTGGATATTGCTCCTGTAAAACTAGAGAAGAAAGTAGTGTAAATGCAAATGTTCAATATGAAATATAAGAAAGAACAAATAGGTTATCTCTATCATTTATATTACAACATGTGCTTAAAAATATTTGAGATCCTGTGACTTTCTATACTCTGAAGATAGTTTATTTGAAAACGATTAAGTAATAGTTTATTAAATATGACAAAGCTAAGGTAGGTGTCTAATTCATTCAGAAGTTTACTTTCATATACCATACAAAAAAGAGAAATGTAAGAGAATACGCATCATGGCTATGCTAGATATTGTAGAAAAACTGAATGATATCAAAAATATCATTTCATATTCTTTTTAGTCCACTTCATCTTACAGACACTATTGCCTAAATATGACCTTTTTAAGGTCTCTTACAACACAGATAAGAATGAATGGTGAATTAATAAATTCATGACCAAGTATGTTCATGAGGAAGAAAAGTAGCTTGTTAATCTATTGATTAACAAGATAAACATTGTGAATTTGACTAATCATAGATTAGGAAGCCACACATCTAATGGAAAGAAGGTCTAAAAAAATTCTAAAAATAAGCACAAAATTGATGTGGCCAATAAGCCCATCACTAAGGAAATGTGTTATTTTTGCAAGAAATCTCGACATTTAAAGAAGGACTGCATAAAATAGAAGAAATGGATTAAAAAGAAAAAATTCAAGTAATATTATTATATTTATTGCAAGTCATGAATCAAAATTAACTTCTATTCCTAATACTAACTGATGGATTGACTCGGTGCCATTGTACATATTTTAACTACTTTGCAGAAGTTTTCTGATAAGACAATCTCAAACTAAGTTCGAAAGGTCTATTATTTCGAGAAACTGGGTACGATCGCATCACAAAATGTCAAGTTACTTTAGATTTGATTCATACTGATGTTTGTGGACTTTTTAGTTCATGTTTTACAAGCCAAAAGTACTATGTTAGTTTTATTGAAGACTATTCTAAGTATATGTATCTTTACCTCATTTATGAAAAATCTAAAGTCTCTTAAGCTTTCAAAGATTTCAAATTAGAGATAAAAAAATAATTAGGGAAACTATCAAGATTGGATAGAGCTGACGAGTACAACGGTAAACACACAGAGGTGAAACAGATTCTAAAATTATTTGTGCAGTTTCTTAAGAAAAATGACACAGTATCTCAATACATAATGCCAAACAAACCAAACATGAATGGAGTTACTAAAAGGCGAAAGAAAATGCTTAAGGAAATGGTTAATGCTATGATGAATTACTCAACTTTATCTGTGTTAATGTTGGGTAAAGCTTTAGAAACAACAATATGCATATTCTAAACAGGATTTCTACTAAATCTTTAGAGAAAACTCCCTATGAGTTATAGATTAACAAGAAACCCTGTTTAGATTACATATACATTTGGGAATGTCTATCTGAAGTTAAAATTTACAATCTACATGAAAAATCTTTAGAATCAAGGGCAATCAGTAGATAATTCATTGATTATCCAGAGAAGTCGAGAAGCTACAGATTTTACTGTTTAACACATACCATAAGAATAGTTGAAAATAATAGAACTATCTTCTCAGAGGACGATTGTATTAGTAAGAGTATATTTAAGGATTATGTTTTTGAAAAATCTCAAGAAGATATTATCTCCTATCAGGTTTTTGAAGACAATAATGTCTATCTTACTGTAACACCCGTAAAATTCATTTTATAAATATTTACATTTTATGAATTTTATTCCTGGACGGGTGTTACTGTCCCGAGGCCCGTTGTGTGGTTTTGGACTTGGGCCTCGTGGGTTGGCTTCTATTTGTGTGTCCCTATGCATGATTTTGCACTGTGCATTATGGCACTGTGCTTGTGGGACCCGGGTGTAGGGTCCCCGTGGGGCCTGCATGTGTGGGCTGGTGGTTGAGACTTGCACTTGGCCTCGTTGGTGGTGGCTGGCAGTTGGCTGCTTGTGCGGTGTGCCAGTGGCTGAGACACGCAGGTGGGCACGTTTTCAGTTACTGCGGATGCAGGCTTTATAAGCCGCGCCGCACTTCTCCTCGCCACCCATCGTCGTCTCCTCCTCCACCTTCTTTCTCTTCCTCCCCACTCCTCCTCCTTCCCCTTCCTTTTCCTTTCCCTTCCTCCCTTCCACTCGTCTCCCATACCTCCTCTGTTTTCCCCTGCATCACGCGCACGTCGAGAGAGAGGAAGAGGTCGAGGGAGCGAAGCAGAGGGCTGTGGTTGCTCGTGGTGGTGCGCAGTGCTCGAGTGGTGTGCCCTGTGGCCGTAGTTGCGCCAAAGCTCGCCAGAGTCAGCCGAAAATCGCCGGAGGCGTTTCCAGGTACGCATCTCCACTTCGAGTAATAGAGAGCATGAAATTAGTGGAAAATGCTAGGATTGCATGAAATCTAGGTAAATTTCCCTTCCTAGAATTTATTGTGTATTTATGGAGCATTTATTGGCATTTATGGCGAATGGTGTATTTTGGGTCCTTTTGACCGTTCTGCCTTTGTGATTTTATATCTTGATGCATGGTGAATGTATTTTAATTTTGTTTGTTGAGTTTTGGAGTAGACTCGAGGGGTTACACCATATGTTATATGCAAGATTTTTGGTGTTTGTTTAGGGGGTCCGATCTGAGGTCCCAGTTGGAGCGATTCGGACGGTAGGGTTTTGGGCCGTTTTCTGGGATCGCAGAATTCGACATACCGAATTGAAAACGACATACCGAATCAATAGATTTCGGTATACCGATTTCGTCCGGTATACCGTTTTTCTGTCAGTTTGGTCCTCTGGTCGGAATTCGGTCACCCGTTTTTAGACGGTATACCGAACTTGGACTGAGTGTTGACCGTTGACCCTAGTTCGATCGACCAAATCAGACCGGTTTACCGAATCAGCAGATTTCGGCATACCGAATCAGCAGATTTCGGCATACCGAATCTGACTTTCAGCATACTGATTTCTGGGCCCAAACAAGTTTATTAAAATGTGTTTTCGATGACTTTTTGGATGTCGTGTTTTGTCCCTATGAGATGGGATTGTAGGCCATCAGTAGTGGTCCCTTGAGACACCTGATGCGCCGTTTTGCCGAGGTTTTCGAAGAGTTTTCAAAAGATATGAAAATGGTTTGAAAAATGGATTTCAAGGAAATGGTTGGCCTGGTTTGGAAAATGATTTCCCGGTTTTCTGTGTGCCGGCCGAGGCAGCGTGGGACTGTGTCGTCCGGACCGGGGAATGTGACGACATTCTCGGGTGGTTGGGCACGATGTCCCCTGTTGAGGTCGGAGGCAGAGATACCTGAGGCTGAGGAACGTCAGGTCCTGGAGGTATGAGACTCCTTGACTGTTGTCTCGAGGCTAGGGTTGTGGTCCGCGGGTTGAGGTGTCTTGTAGCATGACGGGGAGGTATGATACTCCTGCTGTCGTTGTGAGCACTGAGGCTCGGGTGTGGAGGTATGACACTCTCTCCTGAGCACAGTGTGTGGAAGACGTCATGAGAAGACGTACCCTGTAGTGGCTAGTACGGATGGGACACGTGCCTCGTAGCTGGTAGCGTCTTGAGAAACAAGACAGCCATCCCATGGAAGGGTTGGCTTCTAAGGGTTCTCCAAGTGGGAGAATCGCGAGAGGGTGGTTGGCTCCTGCACAGGGTGGCACACCGTGGCTGTGCAGAACGCTGGGGTTGCTCCTCAGTGGCTGCGTGTGGCCAGAGTTAGGTTGACTGGCACCGGGCTTCCCGACTTACTGTGTGTAGTTTTGGCCATTGAGGGCCTTTGCGTGTGGCTTTGGGCTAGTAGAGCCCTGGTTTGTGGTTTTGGCCGATGTGGGCCTGATTTATGGGGTTTTAAGAAAATAGTTTGTGAAAAGAATTTAAAAGGAAAATAATTATAGTTTTGTTTTCCACGATTTTCGTGGGGTGCGTACTGGGTGACTTTGGTCACTCATGCGTTTTCCTTGTGATTTTGGCTTGCAGGTGCAAATATGCGATTGGCATAGCGTAGTGCATATAGATCGGGGTCTCCTAGCCGCACACACAGGTTCCTGGTAGTTAGATATTTTCTGTTTAGCTTTAGTTTTCCCGTAATTTAATTTGTTTAAATTATCGTAGAAATTTGGGGCGTGACACTTACTTAGGAGTTTGAGACGTATTTGTCATTTATTGTTCTAATGAATGATACTTCAGAGGTAATTACATCTATTCAAGAATAACTACATGAACAACTAATTGAGGAGTCTATTATTAATCTACATGTTCGAGTTTTACTTGAGAATCAAGTGAGCAATTTAAGAAAATCTAATAGACAAAAGAAATCAACTATTCCGTTAGATTAAGGGACATTTATTTGGTGAGGACATGAGACAAAGGATCGGTGATCTGGTAACGTTTGCACTGATCATAAATTGTGTAAACTCTGACAGTTGGTTGCAAGTCATGAAAAAAGTGCTTGTCTCTATGGATTGCAATCAAGTTTGGAAACTCATTCAATTACCTTTGGGAAAAAACCAATTGGTTGTAAAAAAGTCTATAAGACCAAAAGGCATTCAAAGGGATCAATTGAACAATATAAGGTCAAACTAGTGGCAATGGGTTTTATACAAAGGGAAGGCATTACCTATTATGATATTTGTTTTCCAGTTTTCTCAAAAGATTCATTAAGAGTAATCAAAACTTTCGTAACTTATTTTGATTTAGGGTGACATTAGATGAATGTGAAAATAACTTTTCTGAATGGTGAATTAGGAGAAGAAATGAACATACAACAACCTCAAGATTTTAATGTTAAAAGAAAGGAAAATATGGTTTGCAAGCTAACTAAATTTATATATAAACTCAAACAAACTTCCAAACAATAGTACTTTAAATTTAATCAAGTTATTATTTCCTTTAGGTTTAAAAAAAACATTGTTGATCAATATATATATATATATATATATATATACTGAAGGAAAGTGGTAGCAAATAAATATTACTTGTCCCATATATAAATGATATTCTCCTTGCAAGTACAAGTCTTATTTTATTAAGGAAAACTAAAGTCTTTTTATTTAACAACTTTGATATGAAGGATATTGGTGAAGTCCATTATATTATTGGGATATAAATTCACTGTAATCGGTCTCAAAGCATACTCGGGCTGTTTCAAAAGTATTATATATCCAATGTGTTAAAGAGGTTTTCAATGGAAAATTGTGTTACTGATAAAACACTAATCGTAAAAGATGATAAACTAAAAATATTGCAAGGATTTCAGTCAGATTTAAAAAGACTTGTAATGAAGGATAAACCACATGCTGCAATAGTTGGGTGTCTCAACTATGCACAAATATGTATTCGACCAGATCTAGGTTTTGTTATTAATTATCTGGAAAGATATCAAAGTGATCCAGAACTTTCATATTGACACGCTGCAAAGAAGGTTTTGAGATATCTGCAAGAAACTAAAGATCTCATGCTCAAATACAGATGATTAGATCAACTAGAGGTCATGAGATTTTCTGATTTAGATTTTGCTGGATGCGTTAATATTAGAAAATCCACTTCTAGATATATTTTCTTGCTAAGGGAGCTATCTTATAATCTAGTACCAAAAAGAAAACAGTTGTTACTTTCACCATGGAGGTTGAATATGTAGCTTGCTATATGGTATCTTCGCAAG
Source organism: Posidonia australis (assembly GCA_024699735.1). NCBI lineage: Eukaryota > Viridiplantae > Streptophyta > Magnoliopsida > Alismatales > Posidoniaceae > Posidonia > Posidonia australis. Next base: position 13,180 of record JAMKQA010008043.1, on the reverse strand, counting down.
TTTAACTTTATCAAATACTTGAGAGTTATGGGCTCTATAGAGAAACCCATAAAGATATATTACGATAATGAAATGGTAGTTAAGTTCTTTAATAACAACAAGAGTTTTATTACATGCAAACATATCAAGATCAAGTTCTTGATTGTAAAGGAGAGAATCAGATATCATTTAACGTCTATTAAGCCTATAAGAATTGATTTAATGCTAGTTGATCCTCTTATAAAGGTACTTCCTCTCAATATCGATAGTGAATATGTACCTAAGATGGGTTTAATCAATTCTTATGAGGTTTTATTTTGATGGTTTAGATACTGATGTATTATGTGGTATTACACTTGTTTGCATGATCTCTATTTAGTGATTCTTATTTTGTTTAAATATAGAACTATTGTTTTATCAATGGATAAATTAAAGAGAATAAACTTTACTTTTATGTCATGACTTTTGTAAATTTATTTATAAAGTATTGATTACCATATAAGGTATTCAGTTGTAACTTCAATCTTAGATATCTTAGTAGATGAAAGAAATATACATTTTGACAATATACTACTACTATGACTTATGTCTATGAGGGTTGTTATTCTTCAATGAAGATTAATATGTCCTATTAAGTAATTAGATAGTAGTTACTCCACGTAAGGTTTTGTCTAGCATAAAGTAAGTTGGATAAATCAAGTAGGAGATTGTTGGATCTAACTCTAAATGTCTAATTTATATGATTTAACCAACTTGATTAGTGGATTGGTTCAATTGTGAGATATATTAAATTAAAGGGTGTATGAAGGATATTATAACATAGTTATGGAGTGTATTATAAAAGGAATATCCTTCAAAGATTTCAATACACAACTACATAACAATTAATTCTAACAGCTCTCTTGTTTTAAGAAACTCCATTCATAATAGTAGATGTGGTTGTTGTAAGGATACAAAAGATAAACATTTTTACATTAAGATCAAGGACATGACAATATCTAATAAGTTCTATATATAGTTCAACATAATAAAGTAACATACACCATATTTATCTAGGATTTTTCACTAGAGTAGTATCTTTTACTCTTTCATTTGTTTGTTTTTTTTCAGTTGTCGCTACGCTAAGGTTAAATTCCAAGTTTATAATGTTCGTGAAGTAAAGATTGATGATAAATGGCATTGCATGTTATTCTTGGTGATAGAGTATTGTTTCTTATCATCCCAAGTGCATGCAAGTCTGTAACATCTGTGTCTGGTTTTTTCCATTTAATATAAACCATGGAATTTCTTGTAATTATTTGTGTGTGGTTTATTATTGGTAAATCCAAGTTGTGTTTGTTGGTTGTGGTCTCTTCCTGTGTTTTGTGCCCTTGGTTTCTTCTTTGTGGTGTGACTTCTTTGGCTTGTGGGTCTGTTTTGCAATTTGGACCCAAGTTTGGGGGTGAGACCCATTTGAGGTTGGACCTGGTCAAAGGAGCCCAACCCCCATGTGACTTGAGCCCCCCGTTTTTCCCCGTGACCATGAACCTGTCCTCCTACTCGTGAGGCTTGGCAGAGCTGCTCGTTCCGTCCCTTCGACGGTAGGGTGGCTGGCAGCGGATCGGCGGAATCCATGGCGATGGCAGGCACGACAGTGGCTTTTAAGAGAGGTGTGCTGCATAGGGGAGGAGCGGAGAAACCAGGGAGATGGCGAGAGGGAGTGTGGAAGCTAAGGAGAGGTCGGGTGTCGGGAGTGGTCACGCGAGTGCGGGGGTTGGCTGGTGTCGTACACCGCCGGAGCTTGAGGACACGCGAGGCTTGTCGAAGCCAGGTACACGTCCCTCCTTCTGCTTCCTTTCCGCAGTTGAGGCATGTTAGGTTAAAGGAGAAAACCATGGATAATCATGTTTAAATCATGTAAAAATAGGGAAATTGTTGAGAATGTGATGAATGGCATGTTCATGTTGATGTCTTGTTGATCCATGAGTATTTTGTGGGGTTTTTGTAGATGTTCATGTTGCAAGCTATAGTGATTGTATTCGAGCTTGATGCTTTTGTGATTTTCGATAGAACAGCATGCTTAACGGTTTTATGATCGGATTGAGGGGTTTTGAAGTAGACTTTGAGGTCTACATCCCATGTTTTATTGGTAATTTTCGTGATATTTTTGATGGGTCCGCTCCTTACTCCCACTTTGGGGAGAAGAAACGGCAGAGGTCGGGGAGATTTCTGCAATCGCAGAAATTCGGTATGCCGAAATGCTCCCAGGTGGTTCCCTAGACCACTGATTCAGACGACCGAAGCATTTCGGTCGACCGAATCAAGGGGTTTCAGACGACCGGATAATTTCGGTCGACCGTTCTAGCAGGGAACTGGTTTATCTGACAGGGATTCAGTATGCCAAAATATTTCGGTAAACCGAATCAGGGATTTCCGGTCAACAGGGACCCAATTCGGTATGTCAAATCAGAACCCTGAGCTATTTTGGAAAATGTTTAGAAAAATGTTGATAAATATGGATAAATACATGATAAATATATGAAATGCATGGAAATAACTTGTGAGATGATGCATGCAAATAAGTTGTTTTTAATGATGTTTTCCATGAGATATTGAAACATGACTTATGTGTATGAATGTGGACCCATGTGAGAGGTGATTGCATGGTACAATGACCATGAAAGAATGTGTGGGCTTAAAGACCACAGGTAATAATATGATGCATAATGTATGTGATTTATAAAGAGTTTTATGAATAGAAAATGGTTTTGATAATGTTTTGAAAAGAGAAATTACATGTGATTTTAAAGGGATTAATGGAATTGTAGGAACCACAATGAAGTCAGGACTTGCCGACGAGGTAGTGAGACCTCTAGAGATGTCGGGGACGTATCCTTGGTTGTAGTTGCCGAGTTTGCGGTCCGGGGTAAGAGCCTCGAGACTGTGGTGGTACTGTAGGACCCGGAGTACGAGAAACCTGGACTACCCTCAGTGTCGGTGCTGGACGGGTCTGGGGTTAGAGTCCCCAGGTGCCCGGGCACCAGGATGTCCCTAGGACACACTCCGTGCTTGTACTAGAGTGGTACATTTTGAGGCTGTGGCCGGGGCGGTTGAACTCCAGCGCGGGGTGGTTCACCACGGCACTGCAGTGTGGGTGTGGTGACATGGAATCCTCACCAACTGCTTGTGGCCAGGTCGATCGCCTGTGGTGAGGGTGATGCGACCAGTTTTGGAATGGAAAAGTGTGGATTTATGTGTGGACTAGTTCCTAGCCCGAATTCGTGATAAGCTGTGCTAATGGTTTTAATTGATATTTTGGGCTAGGAAACTAGATGAGATGATTTACTTCTCCTGTGTTGAATACAAAGGTTTATGAACGAGCATGAGATTTTGAAAGAAAAGAAAAGAAAGTTTGAAATGCCATTGTTTTCCAAGTTTTTCTAATCGAATATGTGGTTTTGGAAATGGTAGTTTTCTGGCAATGTTTTTCGTGGGTTTTAGCGCTGTTTTTGGGGCGCATACTGGGTGACATTCCTATCACTCACGCGTGTTTTCCTTATCCCTTTTGTTTCAGGTGCTCAAATGTAGGAGCAGTCTAGTCTGGTACATCTTTTCGAGCCACGTTTGCCGCACACAGGTCTGAGTGGTTAGCTTTATTTATTTAATTCTGTCATTTAGATTCTTTTAACTGCTCTTAGGTAGTTCTTGTACTGTTGTGTAGCACTGGGGTGTTACAAAGTCTCTTCTGTGCAAATAATTGAAGAATTACCTAATGTAGCTTGGTACAGGTTTGATTTTTCAATCATTCGATTTATGCTATGTGATTGTAACATCTGGGCCTGATTATCTATTTTCATTATAAACCATGTAATTATTTGCAATATTGTGTTTAATGGTTTATTAATGGATAATTCGTTGTTTCTTGGCTGTGTGTAGTTGTGGTTGGCTTTCTGTGCATCTGTTTGTGATTTGGGACCCATGTGGAGTCCGGTTTGAGGATGCACAGTCGCCTCGATTTGCGTGCCCGTCCTTTCCTCTTTTCTTTCTTTCTTTTTCCTTCTCTCACTCACGAGCTCACCACACATCCGTCTTCTTCTCCATCACCCTCCACCAGCCCGTGCCACCACCACCTAACGACCCGTGCCTCATTGTCATCTCCGACACGATGGGTGGCTGGTGTGATGCGAGAGGAGGTAGGGATAAGAAGGGCGGAGGCGAGTGGCCGGAGATGAGCTGTGACGCGGGAAGAAAGGAGGAGAGGAAGAGCGACGCACGCGCAACCGTGGTGGGAGGTGGTGGCTGTCCGTGTGATCCGCCGGCAGGAGAGCTTCACCGGGGCGCGGGGAGGTCCGCCGGAGGTAGGGAAGGTCACCGGGGTGCCATTGGAGGTACGTGGCTCCGTCTCTACCGCATTTTCTGCGTTCCTGTTAATTTTGCCTTAAACATGAATAATTGAGGGAAATGCATGAAAAATTTTAGAAATTAGTAGGAATGATGAGAATGTGTTGATTAGCATGTTTATGTGGATATCATGCTGATTTACGGGCTTTTTGTGTGGTTCTCGTGGATAGATGGGAAGCATGCTACAGTGTTTGTTTTTGAGCTCCATGTCTTGATGATTTTCGTTAGAACAACACGCTTAATGGATTTGTGTTTGGTTTGAGGGTTTTGAAGTAAACTTGAGAGTCTACGCCCCTTGTCTCTATGAGAATTTATGGTTTTTGTTTGGGGGGTCCGATCCTTACTCCCACTTGGGGGAGAAAAGGAGGACAGTGGTTTGGGGGTTTTTTGCAACAGTAGAAAACGGTATGCCGTTTTTGGTTCGGCATACCGTTTTGCTCCCAGCGGTAGTTCCGCATTGTTGGCCTTGGACGACCGGTAGATTTCGGTCGACCGTTTCTCCCCTGTCTGAAAAATCTGACAGAGATTCGACATACCGAAGAATTTTGGTATACCGAATCAGGAGATTTCGGTATACCGAAATTCCCCTTCGGTGTGCCGAATCAGGGAAAAACGGCATACCGTTTGGGAAAACGGTATGCCGATTTTGCCCTGTTCTGCTTAAGTTTTAATGTGGTTTTTAATGATGTTAAGTGGTTTTAATGGCTTGTTGGGTTCTTGTGAATGATAATTGCCCTGTGTAATAACATGGAGGCATGTGGAACCCTAACAAATGAGTTTGGTTGTAGTTTTGGGTTTTGACCCTTTAAACAAATGAAAAGATGGTTTTGTGTGACTTTTGGGCTTGAGACCCAATTAATGGTTTTGTTGTGGCTGTAATGGCCGATGTTGGGACCCCAGTGGAGGGTCAAGGATTGCAAGGAACAGAGTCCTGCAATAGAATGAATGAAATGGAAAATGGTTTTGGAAATAAAACTGGAAAGAGTTTTGGGACACTAATAATGTATTATGGAAAGAGATTGTGGTTTACGAGCTCGTAGCGGTGTATGCTGAGCCTGGGTAGTTGGACCTAGTTGTTCGGGTCACCAAGCTCGTAGCGGCGTAGGCTGAGCCTGGGCTTTTGAGCCTAGTTGTTCGGGTCGTCGACGATGTAGGCTGAGCCTGGGTCATTGGACTTAGTTGTTCGGGTCAACGACTGGGGAGTCTTCAGAGACGTATCTCCGTGCTCCTGTGAGGAACCGGAAAATGTGAGGCTTGTTGGCTGGGGCGATGACATCTCGCACGGGGAATCTCATCGCGGCAGTGCAGGGAGGTTGGGGAAGGATGTCCTCACCTACTGCTTGTGTGCCAGGTTACCCCTGATCAAGGTAACAACATAAATGAAAGTGGAAATGATTAAGTAAGAGAAATGTGTGTGTATGTGTGTGGTCAGGATTGGACTTGTGAAATAGTCCTAGAATCCTGAAGAGGAATGATGGTGTTTTAACCAGTTGTCAGCCAGTGTTTGTGTTTTGGTTTTGAGCCCAGTGGGGCCTTATGTTTTAGGCTGGATCTGGTTAGAATGCGTGTTTTGAAAGTGTGTTTTGGGAAGAAATCCCCAATGTGAAAAATGGAATTGTTTTGGAAAAAGAAAATGATTTCCAGAAAAAGGGTTTTAAAAGGAATTTCCTCATGTTTTGAGAAAAGGAAAGGGTTGTGGCTTTTGAAAAGCTTGGCTTGGGATTGAGATTCCAAGTGATGATTTTATATAGAAAAATGATTTTCAAAGGAGAAAACCAAGTTTTTAAATGATAGGGAACCAGTTTCTTTGGTTTTGCCGAGTTTTGTTTGTAGTTGTGTGTTTTGAGGGCACGTACTGGGTGACTTAGATGTTACTCACGCGTGCTTTTGGTTTTCAGGTGCAGACCACGTGCAGTCAGGTTCCGATGCGGGAATTGGAGCTTCTAGCCGTACATCGAGATCCTAGAGGTGAGCCTTAGTTGCAGTTCTTTTGTTCTGTAATTTGATGTAATTAGGCTTGTGATACTGTGGTTTGGTAGCTTGTTCGGGAGCGAGGCGTTACAGTGACCCAGTCCAGAAGACCTAGGCATGACAGTTAAGGGTCCATTTAGTAGAGCTACAAGTTTTGAATCTAAATGTAGAAGTTAATTTCTAACTAAAAACTGTCATATTTCAGTTTTTGGAAATACAAAGGAATCACTGTTTCAAAAACTACATGTTTCTAAGAAATTAGTAGTGTTTAATAGAATTGTTGAACCTTTGTAATTTCTAAAGAGAAACTATGTTCAAAAATTATCTAAAAAAATCTATCAAAGAGACCTTAAGTCAAAATAAGTACTACCTTCAAACAAACATGAATTTTGTAGTTTTAAAGAAAGTGAAGAGCCTTCGACCTCTACCTTCCTTATTTCTCACTTCTAACACGGTTGGGGTTGTTTTAGAGAATGCGAAGAGCCTTGGATTTACAAAGTTGGACGGAGATGGATGCGAGGAGAAGTCATCTTGCCAACCGATCTCCCATGGGAAGCTTAGCTGAGAAGGACGATGAGGAGAGAATTTCTGGTTGCAGGATGAAGATCATAAGTTCTTTTTTAAGCTCTCCAGTAACGAAGTAGTAAGAAAGGAGGAGAGGGGACAGTGAAGATTATGTGTGCTTTTCTCAACTCTCCTGTAACCAATACAAAAAGAGAAGGAACTGCTTGTTGTGGACCTAATGCCATGAGAGCATTATCCTGTGTACTCCCTCCTACTCAGAAAACCCCAACATAGAATTCAAACGTGAAAAGGTATATGAATTTTTCAAGCTAATTTTCTCACAGAAAACGAGACCTGAAGTTTTGGTTTTTATTAAATCCCATAAAAAGTTCAACATCTTAGAAATCGAGAATCTCGAGCTTGGGGCTTTAAATTTTTATCTTCTTTATATAAAAAAATCCCATGTTCTGCATTCAGGGAAACCATCGCATGTTGACGTGACGTGATAGCATGATCTGCCTTTTAAATTTAACAAATTGAGTCTGTCCTCCAGTAGAGACAATCCTTTTACTCATCGGTGATATGATCTTACCTTGGATGGTGATATACGTGCACTTGGTGTTGCTGCTCATCGGTAAGACACGTTTGTGTTCAACCGAAATGCCGAGTGATAACAAGCAGGTTGTTTTGAGTTGTAGTGCAATGCACTGGACAAGAAGATCAAGGGTTCGTCGACATTGGAATTCCTGATAGCTATGGATCAAGGTCACATCGCACACTGGTTGATAATCATGGAGCTGATCTCGGGAGGACTCCATGGAAAACTCTCCAGGCCGAAGCAGACGAAATACCTTCACATCACAAGAGAAAATCTAATGCTAGCTGAAAAGTACTCGTCAAGAGATGGTTAGTGCCAGTACATCTCCCTTTAGAGATGCCATCGTTTACTTGGAAAGGCAACAAGTGGAACTTCAAGAGAAACGTGATGCAGCAAAGAACATGTTTAAGTTGAGTACAGCAGGGATGGAACGATTGGAAGAGACAGGAACAACAAAAGATAAAGAGTTCGAGAGACGGATGGTTGCTATTTCAAAGTTGGGGGAGGAAAAGTCAAAACAATTGCAGAGGAAAAATGTCATATGTAAGTTGTTCTAGTCAATTATAACAGAAATATCTTTGTTTTCCTCTGAATCAAATGTTACAAACAATTCTATCTTATGAAAGGTACGATAGATTCATTTAAAAAAAAAAAAACAGATTCAAATGAAAATTTCCTATTTCCGAAAGTAAACTTAAGACTTGCTTGATAGAATGGGATAAATTCCTTTTCTTTTACTGTAACAATTTGAGTTGTTGCAAATTCTACAGAATAAATGAAAGCTATTTGTTGACGTGAAGAAGTTTCAAGTTCAATATAAAACCAATCAAGAAAGTAGGTCGTTGTAGCATATCAAGCAATTTCGAGTCTAATATAGGTCTATGAAGAATTGAAACCCATTAAAACTGAACTCAATACGCATATGACATACAATCATAAAAGGGGACGATGCACTGAACCAATCGCATGACAGGACGGCTCGCCCATCAAACCCTACCACGTGCATATAGGGTGGAACTATTTTGAAAATATAGAAGATATCGTCGATATATATTATGCTTAGATATTTTTGAACTTAAAATCTAAATATATTCATATTTAAATTGAGGACGATCAACCTTATTATAAATAAATGCCCTCATTCGATCAAAAGGATGGAGCAATATGCATATCCAGAGATCTAGAGATAGAGTGATACACCATTAGAGAGAGAAAAACAAAATCTAGCGATCTACCTCTAGATACCTCCATAGTTGAGAGAGACAAAAGATCAGGAAAACATAGAGAGAACGGACAAGCAAAGATGCAAGACAAAGAGAGAGGAAACTATCAAAGGAGTTCCACATTGTTCAATTGTGCACTTGCATCTACTCATGTTTAAAGAGAAGGTAACAAGGAGAATGCTTTTAGACATAGTAAGGTCTCCTCTTTTTCTATCAAAATCACCCAACTATAGGGCAATACATGTCTCTAAATTTCATGTATGTAACAGATTGTTAATAATGCAATACTTTAATCATATGTATTTCATGTTACCACTATATGTGATATCACATCATGTATTATTTGATACTATATTCAGTAATACACACTAATATGTACAATACATGACACATCTATTTCATGTTATTTCTATATGTAACATCACACCATGTATTGTTCGACACTATAGTCAATGATATAAACTCATAGACATAACATATGATTCATGCTATGGCTTCAGGTTTTGACAAAGATGACGTCCTCTACTCTATCACTTCCTTTCAGCAAACTCGCGAAGTCGAGCTTACTTCCACTGGCTTACCAACCTACAGTGATGCAGATCCATCTAAACTCTGCTCTACTCCAGTGGATGACCATCCAATTGATGACTAACTCCCTGTTAGTCGTTTCTTATTGGAAAATTCTATTTTTTGGACATTAAAACTTTATTTGATGGCCTGTGTTGGTCGATATGATTTTTTGAATTGACAGTTCAACTTTTGAGGACTGTATCAAACATTACATTTTGTACTCTCTTGTTTTCCCTAGGTTTGTTTGCTTGAGAGACTTATATATCATAGCTTACCGTTAACAAAAAAAATATATTGTACCTTGTATTATTTGACATTATATTTAACAATACAAATCTACGGTTCAGCACATGACTACATGCACTTCTACTCAGTCTTCAAGCCAATTGCTTGTGAGCAATGCCTGTTCAGACTTGATTTGATCCTGCTCAATCTTCAAACCGATTGTTCAAAACAGTTCGACCTCAAACTAGGTCAAGCAACCGATCCCAGATCATACACATGTTGTTTACCGTAGATGTTGTGACATGACTTATCTTGTCAATCGTCCAGGGCATAATGCCTGTTGAGACCAAGTCCTCTTCTGCTTAGCCTTTAAGTAGATCACTTGAGGGTAGTGCTCATTCGAACCTAATTCGATCCTACTCGATCTTCTAATCGATCACTCGAGACAATTTGACCTTTAATTTAGTTGAGTGACCAATTCTATATCATACATGTGTTGTTCGCCATAGATGTCATAACATGACTTACCTAGTCGAGCACTCAGGGCACAATGCCATTATACATATAATCGATCTTATGCTTTGAACATCGACATCAATCCTAAGATAAGGGTGTGACACTAACTACATGTTAATTTTGACGTTATATTTAAATACACTTGAAAATCACGTGTTAATTTCAACATTATATTAAAATACATGAAAATCATATATTAACTTCAATATTATATTTGAACACATAAAAATCACATGTTAACTTCTGACATTATACTTAAACATATGAAAATCACATGTTATCTTTGACATTATATTTGAACACTTGAAAACCATACATTAACTTCGACATTATATTCGAACACATGAAAAACCATATGTTAACTTCAACACTCTATTCAAACATATATGAAAATCGTGTGATTTAGTCCCTTAGTTCGTTCTTTGATTGCTTGGGGCACAATTTTGATCTTTTTCTGCTCAACTTTTAAGTCGGGCATCCGACCTCAAACTGAGTTGGACGATCAAGCCTACATCAACAAATATGAAAAAATCATATATTAATCTCAACATTATATTAAAACATATATGATAATATATAAATCGTTTTTCCTACTTATCATTGATATATGAATACTATTATATTTTGAAATACGTGTGTGATAATCGTAATTGGATTCTTCCGTGATATTTAATGAATCCTTATCATCTAAAGTGGTTCGCAAAAGTTTGAATATTAAAAATTTATGATAATACTTTGAGATTTGTTGGAAGATATAAATTCCATGAGAATATAAAAAAGAATCAGTGAACACTAATACATGCAATTGTTTGTTTTGATTCAGTAAATTTGTTGACAAGTCTCAGTCATTTGTTTAACCTCATTCTACCTCAATTATGATTTTTTGATAATTAGACGTCTTTTGTCATAAATTAGGTATACATGACAATTGACACGTTTGCCTCGTGCATGGATGTGAGAAGATCAGAATATGAGTTGGTGAAATAGTGCTAGAGAGGGAGGAGATTTTCTCGTGAACTGGGCCCGTCACTTCTTTTCCCAACGTGCTTATATTTTTTCTTGTGCACTCTAGTCGGTAGAATTGTAAATCGAATCGGACCGAAAGGTAGTAGATCCGAATGAGTCTGGACTGAGCTAGCCTAGCTTATCTAGAAACTTAGGCTGGATTGGGATTTAGAAGACCCTGATCCAACATAGTCCACAGCCCATCATTAGATCGGATTATGGGTTGGATTAGGTCGGTCTGTTAGGTTGGTTCTTCTTTTTAATTTAAAAAAATATTTATTATTAAATAATTTTTATCATTATAAAAATTATAGAAAATTTAACTACAACGATATGCCACCACTTTAATATATTTAAGTTATACATTTCATTATGATTAAGAATAAATTCACATTCTAAATAATTTTCTATTTCATTATTAGTTGTTGATTGTAATGACCTCCAAGTTGCTATCACTAAACCTAACTATAAATTTTTATTTAATTTTTTTTATCTTTATTATTAACCAACAATTACACTAATAATATAGCTAAAGCTAAGTACACTCAACAATAAAATAAATCCACTAAACAACAAAAATAAACAGAACTAAATACTCACTTGAATCCTTGACGTGTGACACCGTAACTTCTTTTATATGCACTAGCAACTAACAATTACTATCATGCACCTACCAAAACACACAAAATAAAGCACACGTGAGTGACCATTCAAGGGTTACCCAGCACACACCCTCCACCTACAACTCGTCAACCTATGTCGAGGGCAACCAAGTACCGCCATTACACCTAGATGTCACCAAATCAGAAGGGCAATCTACTAACGCCCAATACACAAGTATTGGCATCCTTCGAATGTCGCAACACCAAACTAGGAAGTCTACCACTACTCGACAAACCACAAAATTACAAAACCATGTCTTTAAAATTATTCTTTTCTTTTCATTTTCAAAACCATGTGTATGCTCTTTCAAAATCTTTTATGCACGCTTGAGATGACCAATCTTGCCAAGTCAAGCCCAAAAGCTACACCAAAGCACAACTACAAAGCATCTGTTTTGTACAACATAGTTTCCTATGGATCCAAGCACAAGACCAAGCCACAGAGCCTCTGCTTTCTAACCACAGAGTCACCGCTCTCAAAACACTACACCTCAACAGGCGCCAAAACTACAGCCTCTTTTAGGCCTAGAGTCTGATTTCCTAAACTAAGACTCCAAACAAACCACAAGTACCAACAGTGTGTCGAACTGCCCAACACTAAGCAGACAACACTAGTCATAAGTAGTCCATCGAAGCACGACCAACGATGTTTGCACTGCCACGTGCGTGCCACCTTGTGTAAAAGCCACGTTGTCCCGTGATTCTCCTACCTGGAAAACCCTCACAAAGCCAACCCCTCCTAGGAAGGCAGTCCTGTCTCTCAGGACGCTACCAGCAATGGAGCACGCGTCCCACTTGCTCTAGCCTAAACAGGATACGCGTCCTCACGACGTCCTCCACACAGTGCTCAGAAGGAAGTCTCATATTTCCACACTCAATAACACCCGAGCCTCAGTGCCTACAATAATACGAGGAGTATCATACATTCCCGTCATACTACAAACACCTCAACCTGCAAACCTCAGCCTCGTCCCACGATCGATAGTCAAGGAGCGTCATACCTCCAAGACCGACGAACACTTACCTCAGTCTGTTGGTCTCCAACGCAAATAGAAAGCACTGAAAAACTCTTTCCAAACTATTTTCAAATCTTTGCTTTTCTCTTTCCAAAACTCACTTTTTGGAAAACAATTTCAAAAACCATTAAATATCTTTTAAAACTCAAGAAACATTGTTTCCAGCAGTGGCACGGAAACCAAAGGTCGAGAAATCATAAACGAAACACAACCTCGACAACTCTCCTATAAGGTCCAAGCAAAAATACCTTGAAAGTGTCTGGGTTCACAAGCGCCACATTCAACCAACGACCAACACCCAATAAAACACCAACAAAACTGCCCACTAAGTGTCAAGCTCACTTACAAGACACTAGAGCTGTTGGATACTAAAGCTTCTCTAGAGGGGGGGTGAATAGAGATTTTCCGGTTTAAATTATGTCTTTGGAATTTGTTTAGCAATTCAAGAATTTAACACAAAACACATTCAATCGCAAAGACAATAGATTTATAGTGGTTCAGCCAACCCCGGCTTAGTCCACTCCTCAAGTT
>JAMKQA010008042.1:0-19900 GCA_024699735.1 Posidonia australis | reverse complement strand
TCATCATGAAACTCATGCAAGCAACAATAAGAAAATCAGCTTATGAGGTGCATGGCATATTTTATCTAATGCAGGAATTAAGCAAAAGCAAAGGAATGCATGGAGGACTTACCTTGTCCAAGGTGTTCCTTCTCTTGAAATATCAAAGATAATAAGATCCTTTGTTGCTTTGGAAGGGCTGAGAATGCTTCAGAATGCAAAGGAAGGCTTGGGGAAACAAGACTGGCTTGCAGTAGTTTGCACTGGATCTCTTTCAAGGTGTTTCTAACTTCTCTCAAGATGATCAGCCCCCTCAAATGGTTGCCTATGGGTGTCTTTTTATAGAGATTTCTCATGGGTAACTCCTAGTAATGCAAGCAGCCTCGTAGACGAAGAGCCTGAGAAGATTCCATGGCATATTCGTTGGTGGAGGTAACAGCCATGGGAGGTGGAAAGCCAGCAGCCAGCAGTCTGAGAAGTGGCTGCGAGCCAGCTTGGTGCGCCAGAGAGGTGCGCCAGCTGAGTGCGGCACTTATGTGCTCCTGCTTGGTGCTCCAGCTAGGTGCTCTAACTTGGTGCTCTCCCCTACTTGTCTAGATTTCTAATTGGGCTACAGGCTTGCTATAGGTTTGTGGTCGATTTAGCTAATGGGGTTAGGTTTGCCACATCCAAAGCAACATCTGGAAATCTTATCTATGAGTCACCTCAAAATCGAGATGTCTACAGGTCTCGTCAAGCAAACTCTTCTTTATTTCTTCTATCTGAGGCACGTACAATCGTAGGTCATACCTCAATCCACCATCTACACCAACTGATAATTGAAGTGCCTCTCCTGCCTCGAGCTTCTGCCAAGTGTTAGGGATCTCACTAACTGCTCAGCCACCACAACAGCTTCTACCATTCTCGGATTAACAGACAGGTTCGCTAACAGAGTGCTCACATCTCCTTGAGACTGTCTCCATGGTCTACACTCGACCAACCCCTCCATTAGGTGCCATTTTTTGATTATTACGCTGGCCATAACATGGGTGCGCATGCTCAATGCGTCCGTGACCACTTTGATTTGCTCAGGTGGTATGATAAGCTGAAATCATAATCTTTGATATACTCCACCCATATTCTCTGTCTTAGATTCAAATCTTTCTGTATGAGAATATACGTTAAACTTCTGTAATTTTTCAAGACTTCAAACTATTTGCCATACAAATATTTGTAGGATCGAGTGGCTTCTTTAGAGGGGGGTGAATTGAGAATTTTAATTTGTTAAGATAAAATTATCCAATTTTCTATAATTTATTGAGAAAATGAAATATGTAGCAATAAGTTATAACACAATTATACAAGTTTGATAGTTATAATACACATGCACATGAAGAAGATGAGAGACAATGAACAAAAGCAACACTTACTTGTTTTCGCAATCCCACCAGGACAATCCAAGTTCTTCCCACTTCTCTATACCCAAGAAGTTAGAGCCTCCCTTGTAGCTTTACAGACTAATCACTTTCCCACTCACAGAGCTCTTTACACTTGATGTACACTCTTGCTTGTGAGGAGAATAATAACACAATTTGAGAGGGGAATATGAAAGAGTACAAGTATATCAATGAATTATCTCTAAACCAAACGCATTGATGCCCTATTTATAGCCAAAGAACCGTCGAGAGCATGTGCCTAATGACTAAAAAACAGTCAAAAAACGACTATCTGATCGGTATACCGTTTTGGTTCTCGGTATGCCAAACCAGTCTTTAATCTGCAATTCACGGGCAAATCGATATGCCGAAACTATTTCGGTATGCCAAAATCTCCTGGAACGGTATACCGTTCCGTCTCGATATGCCGCTTTTCTTCAGATTTGTAATCACTATATATTTCGGAACTCCGTTGTATATGCCGTTTATTCCTGCTTCGGTATGCCGTTTTTTGTCGGTATGCTGTTTTTGGTTTCTTCATTTTCATCTTCGGAGTGCCGTTTTGTATTCCGATTTTTACTGAATCGGTATACCATTTTTCCTTCGGTATGTCGATTTTGATACTTTCTTAAATTTACAACATGATCTAAGTGTTTACAAAAATTCATATACATTTCCAATATAATTCATATACATTTCCAATATATCATGACCTTCAACTTTTGACTAAATACGTCATTTGTAAAGCGATTTCTTTTTTCATGAAAATATATAAAAAATACATTAGTCCAGATATAATCATCAAAACAAAATATATTTCTAACAATCTCGCCCTTTGGTCCAGATATAATCATCAAAACAAAATATATTTCTAACAATATTGTCTCTAGATTTTCAAGGCAAACACCACTGCAGCCATCTCTAGATCATGGATGGGGTAGTTCTTCTCGTCATCTTTTAGTTGTCGAGAGGCATATACTACTACCTTCCTATGCTGCATCAGAACGCACCCCAATAGAATTCTATAGGCATCATTATACACTGTGAAACCTCCACTACCTGACTGCAATGCTAGAATAGGAGCAGTGACCAAACAATTCTTCAACTCATTAAAGCTCTCCTCATAATGCTCGTCCCAAGCAAACGGAGCCTCCTTCCAAGTCAATCTAGTAAATAAGACTGCAATATTCAAAAAGTCTTTGATGAACCTCCGATAATAACCTGTCAATCGGAGAAAACTCTGGTCACTACCACTGTTCTCGGTTTGGCTCAACTACTTACTGCTTCTACTTTCGTTAGATCTACCTTAATGCCTTCTCCAGAGATAATATGTCCAAGGAAAGCTACCTCTCCCAACTAGAACTCGCACTTAGAGAACTTGGCATACAACTGATGCAGCCACAATGTCTCTAATACGGTCCTCAAGTGTATCTGATGGGTCTCTATATTTGGAGAATACACCAATACGTCATCTACAAAAACGACGATGAACTGGTCCAAGTAGAGCCTGAACACTTTGTTCATCAGGTCCATGAAAGCTGCTGATGCATTCATCAACCTAAATGGCATTACCAAAAACTCATAATGGCCATATCGAGTTCGAAAGGCCGTCTTATGCACATCCGTCTCCCGAATCCTAAGCTGATGGTATCCAAATCTCAGATCTATCTTGGAGAAAATTGATGCTCCCTGCAGCTGGTCAAATAAGTCGTCGATCTTGGGTAGCAGATACTTATTTTTGATAGTAAACTAGTTTAGCATCCGATAGTCAATGCACAATCGGAGCGAATCGTCCTTCTTTTTAACAAATAACACTGGTGCTTCCCAGGACAACACACTTGGATAGATGAATCCCTTGTTCAATAACTCTTGCATCTATCTTTGGAGCTCTCTCAGTTCAACTGATGCCATTCTGTACGGGCCTTTTAGATAGGGTTTAACCCAAGTACTAGATCAATTACAAACTCTACTTCTTTGTGTGGCTGCATCCTAGGTAGTTCCTTTAGAAAGACGTCCAGTACTCTCCAACAAATGGAATGTCATGTACCCCTAACACTGGTGAAGAGGACACCGTCACACTGGTCGGGTACTCTCCCGATCCTGAGCTGATGGTATCCAGATCTCAGATCTATCTTGGAGAAAATTGATGCTCCCTACAGCTGGTCAAATAAGTAGTCGATCTTAGGTAGCAGATACTTATATTTGATAGTAAACTAGTTTAGCATCCGATAGTCAATGCACAATCGAAGCGAACCGTCCTTCTTCTTAACAAATAACACTGGTGCTTCCCAAGACGACACACTTGGATAGATAAATCCCTTGTTCAATAACTCTTGCAGCTGACTTCGGAGCTCTCTCAGTTCAACTGGTGTCATTCTGTACGAGGCCTTTTAGATAGGGTCTAACCCAAGCACTAGATCAATTACAAACTCTACTTCTTTGTGTGACTGCATCTTAGGTAGTTCTTCTAGAAAGACGTCCGAGTACTCTCCAATGAATGGAATATCTTGTACCCCTAGCACTGGTGAAGAGGACACCGTCACACTAGTCAGGTATCCTACACATCCCTTAACTAAATGGTGGTATGTCTTGATTATCGAGATCACTTTCTTGGACTCTCCCAGCCTTACTCCTTGTATCATGCACCACCTTAGGCCTGGACACTCTGCCAGAACTCTCTTCTTGGCACAGTCTATCATTACTGAATGTTGTGCTAGCTAATCCATTCCGAGAATAACATGATACTCTTGCATCTTCATCAAAATTAAATTGACCTAGAAATCCTTGTCTCCTAGCTGAATATTGATCGACCGTAAATACCTCCATACTAGACTGTGTTCTCCCAATGGAGTCACTACATCAAGATGAAAACCTAGTCTAACTGGTCTGTCTTCAATCTCGACCACAAATGACTCAGGAATAAAGGAAAATGTGCTTCCTGAGTCAAATAGAACTTGGACCATCCGGTCAGCCACGACAAAGGATCCTAACATTCACACACAATATAACCACAACTATTATTATTATAGATATCAGTGCTAACTATACACAGGTTCATAGTATAGCACAGGTTACATATATCTCTTAGAATCCTCACTGCCCCTTATCTTCTACAACATCACCTGAGGGGCCAGCATCTGAAGCAGCGATGAAGAAAACTCTTCCCTTAGTAGGCTATTAGGGCACATCTTCACTGTCTTCTGGGGTTCAGGGCAACTCTTCTAGAAAAGCCTGGCCTTGTCGTAGTTGTAGCACATCACGTTGTCTATCCCCTACTGTCGAAATCTACACTATGCCACTATGTGCCCCATCCTCTTGAAGATATTGCAGGGTCCTCTTTCTGCACCACTGGTGGAACTGATCTGGTTGGGTCTGATACTACTCTTCCTAGCAACACCGGGTCCTCCCTCTGTGACAAACTCAGAGCACTCCTTTCTCTTCTTTCCAAAGCTTCCTAAGCTTGTTGAACTTGGTGTGCTAGAAGCCGAAGGCCGTTGAGGGAATCTCTTCCCCTTTCCCTTGGGGTGCTCCTCTAGAAACAACCGGCGTTCATCCTTATAGTGAGCTACTAGCTCCACTGCGTCAGTCAACGTCTGGAACCAGAACCCAAGAATTCTCGACCTGAGTGCTGGGTTCAGCCACTCCATGAACTTCTTGGCTGGGTTCTTCTCAGTGATAATGATCTAGGAAAACTACTCCAGTTGATGGAAGGTTACTTCATATTTTGCCGTAGACAAATTCCCTTGCTTCAAATTCCTGATGTCCCTATCTAGCTTATATCTCTCGTGCTCAGGGAAGAGCCTCTTATAGAATACATTCTAGAAATATTCCCAGGAGATCATAAGTAGGTCTTGGTTAGGATCGGCATCACCCTTGAACTAGAAGGTAACTAGTCGGACTCACTTTTCTGTTGGGCACTCCATGCCTTCTAGGATCTTCTCTACCTCTAGAAGCCAAGACTCGCATTCCTTTGACTTGCCACGACCATCTAGGGTTGGCGTGTTTAGCAGGCGAAACTGTATGATTTATGGGTTACCCTTGGCCTCTTTCTTGTGACCGCCATTGAGGGATTGGACAAATCCTCACATCATCTCACCTATCTCTTGTCTCATGTCCCTCCAAGTATCTACACCCTACTCTATGCTAGACTATGATGCTGAGTTCTTGTCTCGTCCTCGGCCTCTCAACATCTTGCTGCCAACACAAAACTCAAAAGTCAGGTGCAATTCTCTCTTCTTGTGTAGTCCTGCAAAGCCACCAACTCGGACACCACCAAGCCAATGTACTTAGTGCAACCTAGTACTCTCATACCACTCTATAATGTCCCCAGACCGGGTGCTACGAAAACTGTACTACTAAACTAGGATTAAATGCACTATTAAAGAAATTAAACTGTAATCTACTCAGAATCTGTGTGTGTGGTTAATGGCTCCCGATTACAACCACCGAGATGGACTGTACTCCAGTTGAGTACCTAAGAAACAGGACAATAAAAAAACACGCTTGAGTGATTTCTAAGTCACCCAGTACATGCCCACAAAAATAAAATACAAAACATGATGGAAAACTTCTCAAAACTAACTCTAGAAAACATCTCTAAATTGTATCTTAAGTTCTCAAAACTAGAATAAAACTCTTTTAAATCCTTTCTAGATATTCCTGACAAACATGTCTTTTGGAAACGAAATCTCTTTCATAAATCTATCAGGAAAATCTTCATGCTTTTCTCAAATACTTTCTATTTATGTTTTAAAATCTCATGCTCTAATGCTTTTCTGAAAACGTCTCTAAACTAGACTTCAATCCAATCTCAGTTCTGAAATCTGGCTAAAAACACAATTCTTTGGCTGAAATTAGCCCTAAAACACTATTCTCAACTAAGCAAGAATCTGGCTAAAACTTAGAAGCCAAAACTTAACTCAATTCTAGCTTAAAACTGTAATACTATCTTAAATCTGAAAATCTTTTCTAGTGTCACCTTAATCAGAGGTGACCTGACCACATGTAGTCGGAGAGGCACCAACCTTAATCTCCTGCACTGCCACGGTGAAAGTCCCTGTGTGGGCATATCACAGTCCTAGCCAACGGGCCTCCCTAATCTTTTCTCTTTCTCATTTGCACGAAGATGCGCTCTTCCAACACCCCTTTGGGTGTTTGAGCACATGGGTCTTCTTACCTGGCCTAATCAACACCTATTCTCTTGGCACCCAATCTCTCTAACCAGGGCCTCAACTCTGGAAATCTCATTCTGAAAACATACATCTTTCTTTGAAATCTTTATTCTAAATCTTTTCTATAAAACATTTGTTTTCTAAAATAGCTTCTCTATAAATCTTGCTTAAATATCAAGAATTCTTACTAAGCAAACATGCCAAATACGCAAGTCAAACATTATTGCATAACTAGGAAAAACTCAGAAAACCAAGTCTAGGGTCTTGATTTGGCAAACCGAAATCCTTCGATATGCCGAAAGAGACCCAAATCTGAAAGTGGCTCAAGGCCCTTATTCGGTAGACCAAAACTTAATGGTCTGCCGAAATCCCCAAATTCGACATACCGAATCATTTTGGCATGCTGAATTAGGCAATTTCTGAAAACTAGTTTTGACCCTATAGTTGATAATCGTTGGAATTGAAACCTCTAGAGGACCCCTTTCCAGTGAGGCACAAATCTTGCATAAAACCACACTACTAGCATGCCAAAGTTACTTCTATTTGGGATAAGTTTCATAAAAAACTATTTAATATTACTCTAGATACAAAATCAAAAGCCAACATGACGCATCTCAAGCCACCATTGCAATCTCTTGCAATAATCTACTAAAACACTTGATAAATTATGGAAAATTCTCAAATCATCATACAACCATGATTTTATGCTAATCAGCTCATTTTCATGCTTTTCAACTAAAATTAGAATATTAATCACAAATCTAAAGCTTGAACTTAGAGAAGAAATAGAGGATGAGAACGCGTACACTCAAGTTGGTTTCTGGCGATCCCTTGTCTTCCGACGATCTTCCTCTCTCTCCTCAACGTCCCTCTGGACTCTCTGGTCTCTGACGGTCCTCACCTCCACTGGCGACATTCACTTCTTCTCTCTCTCTCTCTTTCTTTCTCTAGTTCTTCTCTTTCCCTCTCTCCCTCTCTCAATCTGCCACCCCCAACACCTCCACCTTCTCTCCATTTTTTGCCCTCACCTCCTTGTCACTGTTCACCACCGATAGCCTCGAGGATCCCAGCGTATTGACGATGCGGTATGGCGCAAAACTATGGGCAAATAGTGGCTAGCGGTGAACACTGTGCAGTGTTGACTCTAGCCCCACTCTGGTCCCACACACATGCATGTGACATATGAAAGTCCAAAATACTACAAAGTAGGGGAATTACCAGAGATAAATATTATTTAATAGAGAGAGTTCAACACAAAATCACAACACATAACTAAATTATCTAGATTACAAGAACTTAATTACATTTATTCTGGATAATCTGGACACAAGTGTTACATTCTTTTATAGTTAGTTATGAGTGCATGTATCACGACTCTTCTTGGTTGATACTTAGGAGTAGTTTGACTTGAACTCGTTGTACTATAGAAAACAAATAACTCTTTAAGCGTCGTTGTTTGATAACACTCTAGCAGAGCTAAAGAATAGTCTTTTAAAGAAGATTTTTCGTCATACACAAGTAAGATCTTTCCATATTCTCAAGAAAAATTTATTTCTACATAGATCCTGTTTCACATATTATTTGTGTTTCCATTAGTTGTATTATTATGTTCGATAGCAACAGTGTGTATACACTTGTGCGTGCGAAGTTCTTGAATGAATAAATTGCTATAAGGAGACTAAACTGAGGTTGTATGCTTGGACAACTCAATACCGCACAACTTAGTTTTCTGATGTCTACGAAGAAAAGGTGTGACACCTAGGACATGGTGCAATGTTGAGCAAGAAAGGTCTCTTCTTTCGTTTTATTCACTGATCTGAACTTAACACTTGTTTTCTTAGTAATTATCGATGCCAGGCCTCAACCCAACTTGTAAGTCCACTAACGTAAAGCAAGGAGTTGAGCCTAAACTAGCAAACCAAAGTTAGTTTTAAGAACATAGTTCATGTAACCTTAGAGGTACGATAGACTAAGAAAACCCAGGGATGGGGACCTATTGTCAAGAAGGGCCACCATGAGTCCCTCATTTTTGCCTCTAAAAATGGTTTTCATGGTAAAAATTCTCTACATCAGAAACATTGTGTTACAGAAAATATTGCATGTTGAGAAACTCGAATGAATTACCAAATGGTTGTAATATTAGATAAGCATACATATTATTAGATATGCATATAAGTGGTAGTTTTTTTTGCTTTTCTTTACATAGTACGTTAGTTACATCCATATTGCCATAAAACAAATAGAAGGAAAAATTGTAGCTCATATCTACAAATTAATTTGGATGAAACCTTTGTCTTATTAATCACCTTTTGTCTTAAAAATATTGGTTTCATGTTTAATGGTCAGTATAATTGTGATCACTGACAACTTCAAATGGAAACATAATTTTTATGCACTTGCATTAGTTGTAAACATAAAAGGTTTGAACTTGTTTCTTTTCCAAATATAGAAAAAACAAATGAAATGATTGCATCTTATACATCCATGATACAGGATCAAGGATTCATGGCCAACACAGATTTGGGACGTTTCTTTTTATACAAAGATATACACAAGAGGATATGAGTGGAAAAGAATAGAAGTTATGAGGGTAGTGATGGGATTTATGTGGAAAAAGGAGTAAAGATTATACAAGAGGATATGAATGAAAAAGAGTAGAACTAATGGAGTAAAAATGGGATGTAAGTGGAAAAAGGAGCAATCCTTCTCTCTTTTGTAATTGTAGTATGATAAGATACAATACCAGTGCAATATATGTGAAATTACGTGTTGCAAATTTGCAGTAGCAAAGAAAACCCACTAAATAGAAGTGCATATTTGGAAACTAACTTTAGTTTATATGGCACAAAACTCTAATTTATCGAATCTTTCATGCTTAAGGTAGGGGTGCACATTCATTGGTTTAAACCACTAAATCGAACCAAATCAAATCAAGTTTTACGATTTAGTTTGGTTTTTCGATAAACAACGATTTAGTTTGGTTCAAGAATTTTGTAAGTCGATAAAAGAAAACTCAATTCAGTTTAATCAAATCAAACCAAACCGATACATATGCATACACATCTACATTTACATACACATATGTATCGTTAAAGATCTCAAATATATGCATGAATTTATATTCTTATTCATGTTAAACTTGAAAAGAGAAAAACAAGCATGATTTTAGGATACTATTATATATTATTTTTATCATTATTTGAAAAACTATATTCTAAGCTAAGAAAAACGAAATATATTTAATCATGTGTGGTATTTTAGATAATTATTGATTAATATTTTATTTGTTTAAGCCTCATATATTATAACTAAAAAAAATAACAAGTGATAAACTGAACCAAACCAAACCAAACCGAAAACTTAATTGATATGTTCAGTTTAGCTTCAATAATTAAATGATTTAATTTCTTCTAAACCAATTAATACAGTTAGATTTTAATTTTGTCCTAAACCACAACAAATCAAATCATGTACACCCCTAACTTGAGGGTTACTTATTATATAACAATACTAGTGCAATGTGTGAATTGCATGGTAGTGCATCAATCTTCTAAGATGGAGCGTCGTCAGTGCTTCAGCATTGAAATCGTTGTTACTGGAGATCAAGGGAGTGGAGGTTAAGATGTCGAAATGAAAAAACAAAATGGATTCTTTTCGAGTTAGCCTACATAAGTGTGAAAATGTTTTTTATCACCTGTAGTCACTATTCAACGATGGTTAGATTTAAAAATAGTCAATTAACTTACGATCATCTAGCATTAAGGAGGATTTAAAATAAACTACAAATAAAAGGATGCCTGAACCATTTTTATAAAAGAAAGGATCGATTTATAATAGAGTGGAAATAGAAATGTATATATAACAATTACTTAATAACTAAAGGGATGTTTTTGGAGTCCAGTAGAATACCATTATAATGGTATTTTGGTTTGTTTAACATAAATAAAGAATAGATAAGTTAATATATGAGTCATAACTTGAAAAAAAAAAAAGGAGGAGGTAAGATATATGGTATAGGATTAAGATATTAAACATAAGATAAGATAAATCTTCGTCCAAAAATATCTTTAATACTTACCAATATTATTTTGTTTCAAATTTGTTGCCTGAAATAAAGACAATATTATCAAATATCGTACAACGCTTGAAAGTAACAAAGCTCAGATTATCCCGAAATTTCCGCAGAAAACACGAACACGCTGTAAAACCCAATTACATTCTTAACTACACACTTACAAAATTTATGTTCCAATACAACCTCGTTGTCATTATTGATTGAAGCATACAAAGTCAGCGGCCAGGTTCACCCAACAATCCGAACCTCCTCTTAGTCCTCTAGCCCCGTCCCATCAAATCCAAGTCCCAGACCCAACCCAACCCCGCCCTGGCCCACCTCTCCAAATCCCAACCTGTCCAAACCACGAAACCAATCCATTAATTCCATCCTCTCCCCCTGCTCCTCCTCCTCTCCTCTCTATTGGTTATGATCTCCTCCGGTTTCACCACCATGAAAACAGGCGACTACGACGACCACCACCGCAACAAACCCTTCTTTCCCAAGTTACAACAGCAACAGCAACAGCAGCAGCAACTGGCTTTGTTCCAACAGAGAGCTCTTGCCCAGAAGCGGGAATGCAACTCCGACGAGGTAGAAGTCAACAGCCGTAGCACTGGAGGAGAACCCAACCCTGCAATCCCACTTCCAACCCCTTCGGACCCAAAGAAGCAGAAGAAATCCGGCGATGGAGGTGGTGACGAGGGCAGCATCGAGGTCGTCCGGAGACCCCGCGGCCGCCCTCCTGGCTCCAAGAACAAACCCAAGCCATCCGTCCTTGCTGGTACAACCAACTCCTCCCCCGACGACGCCATGCGCCCACACGTGCTCGAAGTCCCCGCCGGGCACGACGTTACCGATTCTCTCGTGCGGTTCTCTCGTCGGCGGGACGTTGGGTTGTGGGTTCTGTCCGGGACCGGGCCGGTCTCTAACGTTACTATCCGTCAGCTGTCGGCTTCCGGTGGGTCGACGTTGATGATCCCTGGGAGGTTCGAGCTTTTGTCGATCTCGGCTACTTTCTTGCCTCTGTCGTTCGCGGCTTCTTCTGGGATGGTTTCTATGCCGGGTGCGGTGTCGATATCGTTGGCGGGTCCAAAAGGGCAGATTCTTGGTGGGATAGTTTCGGGCCCGCTGGTGGCGGCGGGGACAGTTACCATCGTAGCGGCGGCGTTCTCCAATCCCAGTTTTCACCGGCTCCCATTGGAAGGGGACCAGTCGGTTTCGGTCTCCGGCGATGGTGGTAGAAGTGGAGGAGATGTGGAAGCTTATCACCAGCACCAGCACCAGCACCATCATCAACAACAGCTTCAGCACCAGCACCAGCACCAGCACCGCGCAGCTGGCGCCGGTTCCTTGGCGGAGGCATCTGGTGCGATGTCTATCTACAATAGCCACCATCCTTCCGACGTCATATGGACGCCCACGGCACGAGCGCCGCCACCTCCACCTCCACCTTTCTGATGAGATTTCTCTTCTGAATTATTATTTTTTCACATCTTGCTCGATCGAAATCTGAAGTTCTAATCATGCCCTTCTCTTGTATGATCAGAATTTCTGTTTGCTTCTAGTTAATTTACATCATATTTGTGTACTCTTAGGATGCATATGTTTACTTGCTTCGCTAAACTTTCCATGATCGAGAGAAGTTACCATGTACACTACAAATCTTTGCTCTTGTTTTACGTTGCTCTCTTTCTTTCACTATTACAGTTACACTACAGCCTGCAGCTATGTGGCAAGTTTCGTGCGTGTTTTTCTTGTATATATATATGCTTAATTATAATGTCCTTCATATGTGCTTAGCTCTTTCAGTTAACACAAGATGTAAGTGTTATGGGGTGTCTGTAAGAGTTCATGGTTTAACCAAACCCAAGGATAAGGAATTCATTCACATATGGAGCGTTAATGCTTGGTTTTGCCATGGTGACATGGGATGTGGCAAGGGTGAAGCAGAATGTATAGTTCCTCCTTGTAACAGGTCTTCTGCGGTGATGCGAATAGGTTTCCACTCCCTCCTTTTGCAAGACTTTCTTGGATAATGTGTTTCTCTTCTCTTCTTGGGATATGTGGCCACTGCAGCTGCGCGCACCACCAACACCACCACGAAGCACAAACATGCCTCCTCCCTGCTTTTCCCATGTCTTTTGTTGTGTGAAGGTTGTGATGAGATGGCAACGGCAGGAGAAGGGAAGAAAGGTGGTTGATGGATCAGAGACGTCTGCTGCAACAGCAGTGGAGAGATGCCCACGCGAGCTCGTCCTCTCTCCACTACTCGCACTGGCATCTCTCCATCTCACGGGGCGTCTGCAGAAGGAGGTGTAGGGCAGTCGAGAAGAGAGTAGTCTTTGAAAGGTCCGTAAAAAAAACTGTACTTTGCTCTCCGATCATTGAGCTAGTCGCCTAGTCCTTCGCCCCCAGAAAGGAAAAGTAGGACACATCCGGAGATGGACGTTTCTAAATGATCCGTTTAGGTGAAGTTTCAAAGGAAAAACTGGTGTGTTTACTACTGTTTAGGTTTACCATCTGTAAGCCCTTGCTTTGACAACCTTGTAGGAAAAAAAAGAAAAAACTTTGCTTTGTTCCTGGATTAGTTATTACTTGCTTATGATGAGGGCTGCTAATGGATAGGACTTCGACGATGATAGCTATGTTCTTGCTCGTTTGTGTTACGGTTAGAAATTAATTCAAGATTGAGTTTGATTTTCATGTCCAATTTATGATCATTTTGGACGTAATTGGACTCAGACGGAACTCTAACTTAGGCTTCATGCTATCTGTTATTCTCCTCTCTCTACAATTATCTGGAATTAGATAAACAGTGTATGAGATCCACCTTAAACGAATCTTCAAACTCAAGCTTTTTTGCTTCAGAGTAATGCTAGTTTATGGAAATAAGTTTATTTTTCAAGTTATAGAAGTAACAAATTAGTAATTATGCTAATGCTTGATAAATGCTACCTCAGATGTCCATCAATTTCTCTTTTATTTTCAACGCCGAAGTGACTTGTGTTGTCTTATGCCACTCAAGAAGCTCCAATTTGTATTTGGGAATCTTGTCCAATTACGTAAATTGCATTGTTTGGATTTCTAAGATGCTCATTCTAAGTAACGGTTAATACCGAACAAAGTATGGTTAATTATTTGATACGCTATTATTACTCCAACTAAGAGGTGAGGGATTTGAATCATGTGGAACTTTTTTTATTTTAAGAAAGAAGAAGCAACAGTTAATTTGAGTTTTTTTCTATCTATATTCCACCATAGCATTTATGTTTACAGATATATCTATAAACTTCATAATTTCATACTTGAAAATTGAGAATTGTGTGTGTGTAAATTGTGTGGGAGATGCACATGTAAACATTAGGAGGAAATATGCCTGTGGGCATGATTTGAAGGCCCATGTACCAAAGGCACGTGCATAATGGTTTTTTTTAGGTTGTCTGGTGGTCTCGATGAGGAATGTCGATAATGTTTGCTTATCGTTTTACTTGTATATTTACTCCTACAAGTTTGCAAGGCTTTGGCTCACACACCACGTTTGATCTTAACCGTGAAAATTATCTATTATTTTATCGCTCAATCTTTGTGCTTAACTTCTACATTTTGAAAGCTAGTAATTTGTTTATTTACTTACGAAAAAGCCCTCTTACGTTTCTCCCGGAAGGTCTTCTTGTTATGATTTGTGTCAATTGGCATAAGAGTAATAATCAAACGATAAAAGGAAAAGAAATAACATGATAGAAAAGATACATATATAAATATACAAGAATTAGACGAAATAACCTACATCTTTGAGGAAGAGAGAAATATTACACTACAATGAGAACAATAATGCAAGATATAGATAGCTCAAGATTAAGAAATCCCCTAAAAAAGAGTTGCCAACACCTATATCTATATAAGATTAGGGATGGTAAAAGAAGACCAATATATCCTAATCCTGTTTTTTCCGTGCAGCGTGGCCCATTATTAAGGTTGACCTCCTTGCGGCTGTCAATGCCTTCATTCGCATGGGGAAGCTCATGAAGGTGGTAAATTTTACTTCCTTGAAGCTGCTTCCTAAGCGTAAGGCTCCGGAAGGCTTCTCTAATTATAGGCTGATAGCACTCTGTAATGTGCTCTACCGCATCATTGCAAAACTCCTTGCGGAACGCCTTAAGCCCTTGCTTCCTAGACTGGTAAGTGATGCGCGGACGACCTTCGTCCCTGGTAGCACCATCACTGATGCTTTGATCTTCGCTCATGAACTAGCGAGCTGGTTCCATGTCCCCCAGTGGCGTTCTAAGATGCTTTGCAAAATTGACCTCGCCAAGGCCTATGATTCAATCAATTGATCGTTCTTACTTGAGGTGCTTACTTATATGGGGTTCGAGGTGCGTTGGCGTAGACTTATACAGACTATGCTGGTAGCCTCCTTTGCTGTGAACGTTAATGGTGTGCTTACAGCTCTTTTCCAGTCTTCCAACGGGTTGCGGCAAGGGGACTTCATTGCCCCATTCCTCTTCGTCCTTGGGATGCAAGCTTTTACTCTTCTTATGGATCGGGCCACAGGGAAGGACGTTTCCATCCTTTACGCATCAGAGGAGGTATATGTCGCATCTCACATATTATGTATGCGTATGATCTGATTGTTTTTGGCACTGCTTCTGTCTCCAATGTACGGTGCCTTCGGGATGTTCTGGACCACTTTGCGCGATCTTCAGGATTACGCATCAACTCTGCTAAGAGCACGGTAATTTATGGTGGAACGAAGTGCAGTGAACTTACCATCACAGATGCTCTTGGCATTCGGGAGTCTACCCTTCCCCTATCTTACTTGGGGCTCTCTCTAATATCTAAGCGCCTAACTAAGATGCAATGCGAGCCTCTGCTTGAGATGCTACGGTCTAAGCTCACGGGTTGGAAGGGTCGGTTCCTCGCGATGGCTGGGCGATGTACTCTCATCCACTCTGTTTTGTCTTCAGCTATGCAATATTGGCTCTTTATCTTCCAGCTACCTCAGGCAGTGATTGTGGAGATTGAAAGTCTCTTTAGCAAGTTCTTGTGGAAGGAAGGCCGTTCCCCCTTCGTCTCCTGGACTAGCTGCTGTCACCCCAGATCCGAGGGTGGCTTGGGGATACGTAGTATTGGGGAGAGCAACAAGGCAGGTATCATGAAACATTTTTGGCACATCCTCACTGATCGGCGCGTGACCTGGGTGAAGTGGGTTAAGGAGAAATACCTACGTAATTGCACTATTTGGTTGGTCCCTTTGGCTAGATGGCCCTCTTGGTTTTGGTGGGGGATCCTTGCTATACGTCCCCTCATATCCCCACTGGTTGGGCATATCTTTGTTGTGTGGCTCCCTGATCTAGTATGTGGTTTCTCTAATGGCTCTGCGTAGCAAGCAATCCGCCATAAGGAGACCCCGGTCACTTGGGCTTCGGAGGTATGGTTCAAGGGTCATATGCCCAGGTATGCCTTTGTGCTCTGGCTCATCATGCGGAACAGGCTTAAGACGCAAGATAGATTGCATCACTTGGGGATGTGCATTATATCTCGCTGCCCCATATGTTGTGAGGCTTATGAGGATCAAGCTCACCTATTTTGGGAATGCCCTTACTCACAGGGGATATTGGAGAAAGCTACGGCTATCTATCACTTGCATCCGTGGCATACAGTGACTGAGGTGCTGACGTGGGCAGTTAGTCGGCCCTCGACTCACCAACGTACGCTAATACTCTTTCTAGTCGCTGTCATTGTCTACTACATGTGGAGGGAGCGTAATGCTAGACTTTTTGATCATACTCACCAGGCTCGTGGGGTGAACTAGCTGTGGGACATTGTCGGTAACATGCTCTCACTTAGGTTCCAATAATGCACTTGTGTTTTGCGAGGTTTTGTCTTTTGGTTTCTAGTTTTGTCTAGGTGTATGTCTCTCCTCTGTGACAGTCTTGTATAGTAAGGTTCTATCTGTGTGTAGATAGAGGCTGACTGTGTACAGTTCCTTTTGTACTGGTTTGGTATATATATATATATACAATACACCCGGGGCTTCAGCCTCCCTTTTGTTTTGTAAAAAAAAAAAATAAAAAAATCCTAATCCTATAACACATGGATATATATCTATATATGATATAAATGTATCCCTAATAATGTTGCTACAACAATGTTGCTACTTGTGTTGGTGGTTATGACGGTGATGGTGGAAAAAGAAAGTAAATTAATAATTTTATATCATATAAGTTAACCTAACTAGAATCAAATGATTGATCTATAATGAAAATGATGTATTGGAGCTAATAAAATGAAATAAGGAAGGTACATAAGCAGCCATCAAATAAGAATGATATTGACAAAATTAGAGATTTTATTTAGGATACTAGAGTGAAAAAAAGTTCCACTTAAGATGCTACTCTCCAACTTCCTCGTTGGTATAAAGGGTAAAACATGACGAAGTATTCCCTTTCTCTTCATGTTCTTTGCCTGATTTTGTTGAAATGGTGATATCGGATAACAAGTAATCCCTTTCTTTGTCTTACTCTGATTTTTTTTTTTTTTTTAAATTTGTTGGATTGATGACTTGGGATCCGAGTCCATCAGCCACCTTTTACCCCGACAGAAGGCGACGAAAAATGGCAGAGACCACAACATCTTTAAGACGAAGAACAAAAGACAGATGGGCGAAGAGATAATAACAAGGACAAGACACCCCTGGGGACTGAAACAATGCGCAAGGAAATGACACGCTGCACATCTTCGGATGGAGAGTGAAGAAAGTAGAAGCGCCACG
The DNA here is from genome assembly GCA_024699735.1 of Posidonia australis. Taxonomy (NCBI): domain Eukaryota; kingdom Viridiplantae; phylum Streptophyta; class Magnoliopsida; order Alismatales; family Posidoniaceae; genus Posidonia; species Posidonia australis. The sequence continues at coordinate 2,506 of JAMKQA010008042.1, read as the reverse complement.
GCGACAATTCAATTTCTGGAAACTATAATCGTGATGATTCCAAGAGAACGGTCTTGGAGTTTCCATTTTTATTTTTATTTTTTTCTGTATGTCTCCGACAGGTTAATCAAATTTACGCCTAGAAAAGCCTTTTTTCCTTCAGTCATCTTCTACTATTCCTCCACAATCCAAGCAAATTTGGAGATATCAGAAGCCATGTGTTAATTGGTTGCATTCTGTGTAAAACTCTTCCATTCTCACCTTCCTCCTCCTAGTTGTAGTAAAAGAAGAGTGCAGAACTTTAGTGATGGGATTTTGGATTCGCCGGACAAAGAAGAAACCGTATCGAGAAAATGCTTTCAATGGGGCATTGGAATAAAGCAGGAGAGGGCCGTCCCATCCAAACTAATGTACTCCAGCAAGTTTTTAATTGAGGGTCCCACGTCGGGAAGGATGTTGCACTCCGTCTTTATATGCCTCGCATATTATTTTGCCAACAACGTCATTGTTCCTTTGCTACAGAAGACGTACATCGATTCGGCCTGTTTGGTATCACCCAAGTCCGTGGGTGTGGCACTTGTGGCGATGAATCGATTCCACATTTTGCATCCAATTGATTTTGCTCCACGGTTTCATTTGAAATGGATCGATTTTAGACAACGTTTTGAGTTCAATTACAAGGCTCAAATACAAACCGAGAGAAAGAGGATTATCCAACACAGTTATTTAAGCCTGCCAACGTTGAGTCGAACCCAGTAAAGTGAACTGGACCTTGTCCAAATCTATTTTAGGACTTGGGATCCATGTTCTCAACTTATGTAGATCCTTCTTTTTTTTTTTGGTTAAATATGTTTTTCATCTCGATTTTGATGTTAATAAAATACATTTATACGCTAATCTTTCTTAATGGATTATGAAAGAGTTATTATAGACTTTGACAAGAAAGAGAGAGGGTGAAATAGTCTAGAAGAAGTCAACTTAACATTTCAAGTCGACTTAACTCAAACTTAAGTCGAATCATTTGAAGATAGAAGATGGAGTTTTTATTGTAATTAAACTTAATATAAATGTATTTTATTGTATTCTAAGAATTTATCAAAGTCCTACATCCAATTATTCATTAATTACATTTCTTAATAGAGATTTTAAGGATATTTCAGTATATCGAAATATGAGTTTATAATAGTTCACAACTGAGAACTGATTCTGCATATTAAATTTATTTCAATCTACCAAATTATTCAATAGGTGTGAACAACTACGAGTCATTCGGTCTACCAAATGACTTGTTATTAAACATTTTTATGATCATTAGACCGATATTCAACACTCCTCTTTGATTTATAAAATTTCGTTCATGGGCATTCATTAGAAGATACATTCTATGTCTTCTAGTCTTATCTTTAGAGAGATATTTCAAAGAGTTTCTCATACCTCATTCAAGCATACTAAGTGTTATTCATTGTATTCCACTTACTTTTACTTACTCAATTATTATTTGGAAAATTTGTAAATAGTTTAGAGTTGTAATCTGTTTTTCCAACAAATGTATAAACTTCTCCAGTTGTAAAAAGAGAAAAGTCTACGAATTTTGTAGAGTCTTAGCGAAGTTTTTGTTAAGAGGTGTAGAGGCGAGATTTTTGTCCAGAATCAAAATCGATATAGAAAATTCTTGAAGAATGGACCAAGTTAGAAAAATTGCATTATTATAAGTTTTCTCTTGTCCGTCATATCTCTCACCTTTTTCTTAGTATGGTTGTAGTTTAAGTTTCAATTCCATTACTCTACTCATTTCTACTATTATTTGCTCATGTTTGTTAATTAAGTTTTTAAATTATCAATTATCCTTAATATCTTTATTTATTCTCCTCTAAAGAAGTCTTAATATCCCCACACTTTTGACCCAATTAGCCATTCAGTTGTAAAAACATATTATACTTTTTTTTTATATATAAAAAGCCTTTTTTAATGATAAAATAGTTGTTTCGTGCAATCGACACGACACTCTGAAGTCCCAAGTTCTAAAACAATAAACCCATTTCCCCCAAAATAAGCCTATATCTTCAAGGTCTGTTAACTTCTTTTTTTTGCAAACGATAAATGATTATATTAAATATAAATACTTGACTATGAAAACTACCACCAAGTGAAATATTTGAAATTCCAAATTATAAATTACCAAGTCCTCGAGGTCTACCAACTTTAAATCCTTAGATCTCTTGTAAAATCACATAGGATCACTTGACAATGTCAATAATCCAATATAAAGATTTTATAATTTCAAAATCTCTTCCTTTTGCCGTGAAGCAAATGCACAGGAGCTCAGCTATCATTCGTTCTATCTATATATTTTCAATCATTACATATAATCTGTAGACACCCCAATTTTGAGCTCATTTGGCAGCAGGCTCCTCCGGTTGATGCTCTGGTCGCGACCACCAAAACCCTAGTCCACGTAGGTCCCAATCAGACCCACACTAGCCCACATGACCAAATAAAACACTAAAATCCATTAAAATTCACTGAA